>CAIGQZ010032912.1:1924156-1941306 GCA_903798205.1 Danio tinwini | reverse complement strand
ACACACACACATACACACTTCAACTTTTCAATTTGGAAACATTGAATGTTTAAAGAGTGATGCATCCTTAGTGCATCCATTACTTCATTACTAAACGGGAATAAATTGACGTTACAACAGAACAATTTTGAACTATAGTTTTTAGAAGTATACAAGTTGAGTTATGAACTTGTAATTTTCTTCATACTTCACATAAGACTACTCTATACTAGCTCCTAAATTATATAAAAGCAAGACATAACTAAAAATTGAACGAAGAAAGATTTAATATCATAGTTTTAAAACGATAATGCGCAACAACAAACATGGCCGCTGTACAGTAATATCCGGGTTCTTTGTTCAAACTGTGCTATCTATGACTCAGCAAAATGTAACCTGACAAACGGCAACACTGGACAATTTAACAATTAAAAAGCAAACGTGTCAATTTGGGAACGTAACATCTTATGATTATACTCTAATCAAAGCATTATAAACTGTAAATTTACTTCTTTACATTAAGACGTCGAGGACATGAGCGCCAAAATCAATACAATAAACAGGAATAACGAAATATCAATAATGGTATACTTTAAGGTCTTTATTAAGGCTCTAAATCTAACTGGAAGATGTTTCTTACCTTTTAAATATCGCTGAAATTGCTTATCAAAGTAAATATGCTCTCCTCTTCTTCACAGGAAAATCTGCCGATGCAGCGAGTGAAACTGTTTTTATACAAACCCAACAGCGTGACGTTCACGGCATGTCACGTGAGCAGATCTTTACGCAGTCAAAAAAAAATTTGGATTGAAATATTAAAATAAATGTTAAAACTGTGTGATTCTGTGGGCTTTTTCGAGAAATACAAGTTATGTGTCAATATTTTAAACGTAGAATTATCATAAATTATCCACAAAGGAAGTTTCCAGAATGTGCTGGTCTTGTAGGACAGCCTACAGGCAGCGATTGGCTGGTTTGGTTGTTTGTTCGCTTTGCTATTGGTGATTCAGACTAGACCAGGCAAAGAGAAGAAGTGTGTATTTCCAGTGTGTATTTGGCCTGCTTATACAAGGCCCTCTCCCCATTCCTGTAAGCAACCTCCTTGGCCTGACATAGCTGTCTGAGTTTTACAGTGAACCATGGTTTGTTATTGTTGTATGTGAGTTGTGTCCTGGTAGGAATGCACACGTCTTCACAGAAACTGATATAAGATGTTACAGTCTCTGTGAGCTCATCTTAATCGTTTGCAGCAGCTTCAAAGACACTCCAATCTGTGAGATCGAAACAGGCTTGTAGATCCCGCTCTGTTTTGTTAGTCCATCTTTTCACAGATCTTAATACAGGTTTGGCTGTTTTCAGTTTCTGCCTGTAGGAATTACAATTAGGAATTACAATTAGGAATTACAGGAATTACAGTTAGTTGTGTGGGTTCCAGTAAAAGAAACTGATTCTGTATGGTATTAATGAACCCTGATATTAACTTTAGGGTACAGCTGAGTAAAGTGAGCAGGCAGAAGAAATGGGACAATAAAATAAAAAGAAGATGTAAGAAAATATAGGAGTGGAAAATATAGAACAAATAAGAATGTGATCATTGCAAGATTGTACATTGGTCATACAGCACAAAATCACAAAACATACAGCACAAAAACGTTTGTGTAAAGAATGTTTAAATTACTGTCATAAAAAATGCTTAATAACAAATTAAAATTATTTTCTGAAAAATAACTGAAATAATTTTAAGTAAAGTGTTAATCACATATTAGAAATACCAGATTATAGAGTTCACTGAGGTGTGATCTGGAATGTTGAATGCCACAGGACTGGAAAACTAGGTTTAAAAATTTTTAAGCCTCTAACCTAGTTTCATACTCCAGTCCTATAGGTGGCAGAAATGCACTTTTTCAACCACCAACAGAAAAATACTGGGGGGATTCCAATCTAAAGGGCTCATTCATATGCCCTAATCCCTTCAGAGGGTCCCTCTTGAGTGTGTGACACCAAACAGCTTCTCTGCTCAAAGGATAATTTCCCAAAATGTCCATCAGTTGCATTTTTCCAAACTCCTTCATTTCAAAGGGCCCTTCGAAGTGGCCCTTCGGTTTTAATCACTTTGGAATGACACTTCAATATGGCGGTCATGATTTTTTCACTCCAAAGTGCCCTTCAGAGAGCAATATATCTGGTTTGGAATGCCCTATGTCTCTCCTATCAGTTAACCATGGTTAGAATATGTTTATTCCATAAATATAGCACTTAAATGCCCCACCGATAGAGTGTTAGATCAAAAAAGTATCATTGTATCATTGAAGCAGTTCCATTAAGTTTGTGTTTTAGTCTAGGCTTTGTATGTCAACCAGCACACTTATATATAGAACGCAATGTGTGGCACAGATGGCATTGCTTTGAGACACACTGACCTCAGACTTGCTGCTGGCAGTATGTGTTAAAATGTAGGTCATTTTCTGTGGGTGAGCTGACAGACAGCACCACAAACATTTAACAACGCAACAAAGCAAGTCTTTTTTATTTATTGTGTTATTTTTATAAAGTTTAACTTTATTAGGGTGTTTTTACCTTGTTTATTAAAAAATGGTATTGGGCTAATGTAATCATTTCCATGGCTAAATTTTGTTTTCTGCACCGTATGTGGTGGACAAATCATTTCTGTAATTTCCCATGTGACTGTGTTGCCATGGTCAAAAACAAGCATGCATGAATGACGATACAAACCAGACAAACCTGTTCCACAAGTTAGCACTTTGATTTCCCTGAACCTGAGTTTTAGACGACTGCTGGTTGTTGTAAGCAGCTAGTCAGCTATTACATATTAAACAATCAGTTAATAGGCAGGCCTGTTGAGAAAAAAGAGCCTGTATTGTGAGACCTGAGCCTTGTGTATGTGGACAGTCATCCAATTACAGTGGATTAGCATTACTGTGGAATCAGGTCCCTGTTAATTCTCCCGGAGCTCAAACAACTGCTATTATCCAAATCACCCTTCTGTTCTTATTTAAAATATGAGTGGTAGGGAAGAGTATACTACAAAACTAGCCAGCAGGCACATAACATCATATGACATTTTTTTGGTTGCGAAATCAGGTGACCAAAATTTAAGGTCAATTTGCTGTCTAATATCATCGTCAGCTGACATCTAATACCAACGTAATCTGGCATTGATATTTGGTTGGTTTTAGGCTGTGGCATTAACTAACTTAAATCCAACATCATTTTAATGTCATGATATTACAACCATACAATGTATGATAACATTAGGTATGTATAATGTATAACATCATTAGGTTTTTATCTTTGGTTGGTTTTACGTTGTGTAATTACCTTACTAAAATTCAATGTCACTTTAATGTCATAATGTGTCTCTATACAATGTCAACAGCTAACATCATTGACTTTTGGTTGATTTTATGTGGTGTGATATAACAAAAATTAAAAAAATTAAATGACACATCAAGAGAAGTCAGCTGAGGTGGCTCGGGTATCGGTTTCGGATGCCTTCTGGAGGCCTACCTAGCGAGGTGTTCCAGGCATGTCCCACCAGAAGGAGGCTTCAGGACATGCTAGTGGGACTATGTCTTTCGGTTGGCCTGGAAACGCCTTGAGATCTTGCCCGGAGGAGCTAGAGGAAGTGTCTGGGGAAAGGGAAGTCTGGGGTTCTCTCCTGAGACTGCAACCCCTGCAACCCGGCCCCGGAAAGGCAGAAGAAAATGAATGAATTAATTAAAAACTAAATGACGTTACTAAACGTCTCAAACTGATGTTGGGTTCTGACATCAACCTGATTTTCATATACAACCAAAGTTCAAAGTTAGTCTGACATTGGAGTCCAGCATAAATTTCACGTCTGTGTGATGTCCGGTGCCTGCTGGGTAATTTCATTCATTCATTCCTTATCTTTTCGGCTTAGTCTCTTTAATAATCAGGCGTCTCCACAGTGGAATGAACTGCCAACTTATTCAGCATGTTTTACACAGCAGATGCCCTTCCAGCTGCAAACATCACTGGGAAACACCCATACACTCCTATTCACACACATACACTACGGACAATTTAGCTTACCCAATTCACCTATAGCGCATGTCTTTGGACTGTGGGGGAAACCGGAGCACCCAGAGGAAACCCACGCAAACACAGGGAGAACATGCAAACTCCACACAGAAATGCCAACTGATCCAGCCAGGGCTCAAAGTGACCTTCTAGCTGTAAAGTGACAGCGCTACCCACTGCGCCACCGTGTTGGCCCTGGATAATTTCATTCATGATTATTAACTATTCACACATTTAATTGCCTTAATCAATTACAGTTTGATGACAGACAAAACAGTGATGCCTAGTGTAATCTTTTAGGCTCGTGGATGTGGCCTTGTTGGCTGTGACATTTGGGTCTTAACCCCACGAGACTTGGCACTTGAAGTGTTCTAATAATATCATAGGTCGCTCAGGATTTATGTTCATATTATACATTTAACATCACCCACTGCTCTCATAATTTGGACATGTAATTTCTAATGCTTTTTAGTGTTATTAACCACAAATATATGTTTTCAGTTGAACAACAAGAACAATATTTCAAAAAAATATTTTAAGGGATTCACCAAAAAATTTAAATGGTATAATCATTTACTCATCATCCACTTGTTCCAAACCTGTTTGAGTCTTTTTCTTTCTTTGAACACAAAGGATGTTATACTGAAGAATGTTGGAAATATACAGTACAACCAGTGTCTTCCATTGTATATATATTTTTTGTTCATATGGACGTCAATGGCTGCTTTCTTCCAACATTCGTCAGTATATGTTCCTTTATCTTAACCAGAAGAAAACTCATAAATGTTTATAATTTTATGTGTGTGTAAATGATGAGGAAACTTACATTTTTGGGTAAACAATTCTTTTCAGGAAAGGAACGTTTAGAAATTCACTAGAAATTTACTGTTATCTCTGACTGATACACGTGACGCCAGCTGCCACATCACCAGATTGAACTCAAAGGATTGTTTTTTTCAAAACCTTTGAACTTAGGGTGCGTGTAGGTTCTATAAATTAATCAGCATCATTTTGTTCTAATCAACAACTATTTAGACATTATAAATAACCATTATAAGATCTGTGATATTTTAAGCCCAGACAACTTCTTTAAAACCTTTTAGCATGTTTAAATCTTTATCAGTAAAACAGATATAACACAAAGTTGTTATATAAAAAAAAATCAAATAAATCTAAACTGGTCATTTGAAATTCAAGAAGAAACGTTTACCATTATGTTTTATTTCACAACACACCATCCCTACAGTTGGCATATAGGCTGTATAGCTCTACTGCCCACACCATTTTTATGTACTAAGTAAGTCAATTTTTAAAGAAGTCAAGCTTTACTTTTTGTTCCCCTGATTCTGGTCTTTGTCTGGGCTTGTCTGAGCACAGATGAATGGGTGGATCTAGATGACGCCGAGGAGGGCTTGAAGTGAACGGATTGAACTATGAAGCACGTGACTCAGCCGGTCAGTGCTGTTCTTAAAGCTGTTCGTCAACACAGTAAAGAATGTTCAACGGGACAGCATGACTTGACACTTTAAACCGGTTTGCCTGAGGAAGATAAACAGCTAGTTTCAACGTCACATTTAGCATATATTACGTTAAGTAGTAAATGGCGCGTGTAATTAAAGATGAAAGGTAGGCGGAACGAAACTGTGATCGGAAAAATGAGACGACATTTTGTATGAACATACGCGAAAAAATGTTGATGTTGCTACCCACCAGAAAACAAAAACATTAAGTTGCTTGATATAACGTGACTGTATTGTGAATTCCACACATTAAATTAATGAGGCACAATTGTGCTTTAACTGATGTGTTGTTTTCAGGTCGCCTGATGGTTTTGTGAAACACACCGGAGGTTGTCACTGCGGCGCGGTGCGTTTTGAGGTGTGGAGCGCCCCAGATTTACATGTGTTCAATTGCAAGTAAGACTATCTCCAGCCATTAACTCTGTAACAGTACAAAATGCTTGGCAATATAAGTGATCACATGGAAGGCTTTCTGAACACTAGTGAAGCGTTAACTAAACTGAATAAAAAATACTAGGCAAATTTATAGTAGGCTTAAATATAGTGTAATTGAACTGTACTGTAGTAAAATACTTTAAATGCTAATAACAAACTACCTAATACAATACTAAGTTTTCAACCACTATATATATATATATAATCAATCAGAGCTGAAAAGGAGTCTAGCAGTATTTAGGTACAGAAATAAAATAATCAAACAAACAATAAAGTTGTATAGTTTATTAAATAAAATTAATTTTTGTTTAAGCTACAAAATTTTCCCAGAGATGGGTTGCGGCTGGAAGGGCATCCGCTGCGTAAAACAAATGCTGGATAAGTTGACGGTTCATTCCGCTGTGGCGACCCCAGATTAATAAAGGGACTAAGCCGAAAAGAAAATTAATGATTAAAGCTACAAAATGCCATAATTCTTTGTGCCCAAACGCTTTAAGCTCATTTTAAATGCTTACACAGTCACAGGCCTTAAAACACACACAATTAACAAATCTTCTAATTTTATGGTTAAACTGAAATGACAGTGAAATACACTTTAACATGGTTAAAAAAATTATAGTATTTTTATATTTTTCTCTGTATATTTTTCATGTCCTCAGAGTGATTAGAGGACATGTATTTAACTTGACATAGGTCAAGACAAATAAAATCTAAATATTTCTGTGAATATTTTGTATTGTTAAATTGTAAATTACCATTATTATAATTTTTATAAACTTTGTTAAATAAATTGCCTTTTAAAAAGCAGCTTCTGTAAGTGATAGAAAGAACAAACCTTTTCCATTTATCAGTCAGTTTGAGGAACAAACAAGTAAAAGTAAGCATTATAATTTTAAAATCAACCTGATCAATGCAAGAGCCAATGCAAGGGTTTCAATAGTGGAGTAATATGACTGTAACTAAATTACAATTACAGTATTACAGTTTTAATAGTGCTTTGGACAAAAGAATTACGAGTACTTGAATTATATACTTGAATGTACAGTTGAAGTCAGAATTATTAACCCCCCTTAGATTTTTTTTTCTTTTTTAAATATTTCCCAAATGATGTTTAACAGAGCAATGACATTTTCACAGTATGTCTGATAATATTTTTTCTTCTGGAGAAAGTTTTAATTGCGTTATTTTGGCTAAAATAAAACAGTTTTTAAGTTTTTAAAAAACATTTTAAGGTCGAAATTATTAGCCTCTTTAAGCTATATTTTTTTCGATAGTCTACAGAACAAACCATCACTATACAATAACTTGCCTAATTACCCTGACCTGCCTAATTAACCTAGTTAAGCATTTAAATGTAACTTTAATTTGTATTGAAGTGTCTTGAAAAATATCTAGTCAAATATTATTTAGTCATCATAGCAAAGATAAAATAAATCAGTTATTAGAGATGAGTTATTAAAACTATTATGTTTAGAAATTTGTGTAATAAATCTGCTCTCTTTTAAGCAGAAATTGCGGGAAAAATAAACAGGGGGCTAATAATTCAGGGGGGCTAATAATTCTTCAACTGTATATAAACCTGTGTTTTGTTGACATACTACATATAAAGGTTGAGAGATCAGAAACTGTGGGATAAAATGTAAAAAAAAATCTATGTAAAAACGTAGAGGGCCTAAAACAGACCTCTGGGGACACCAATGAAGACAGAGCTAATCTCAACTACATCAAGGCAATCCCATTTCCTTTATTAATTTTAAAAGCAAAAGACAATGCAAAATGTCTGTATGCTAACTGCTGTTGTGTGTCAGTTGCAGCATTTGCACAAAGAAACAGAATCGCCACTTCATTGTGCCAAAATCCCAGTTCACATTGCTGCAGGTACTGTTTATGATTTAAAGTATATACACAGGATATATGGTAGTAGATTATATGGCATAAAATGTTAAATATATAATTTTGATGTTTCATAGGGATCAGACAACATAATTACATACACATTTAACACACACATGGCCAGACACACATTCTGCAAAACGTGCGGCGTCCAGAGTTTTTACACTCCACGCTCCAACCCTGATGGGTTTGGTAAGTTATGCAGAAAGTGGAGCACCAGATGATTTGCTCTGTTATTTCTAGTGAGTTTTTACATATATTCTGCCTGTGTTCACAGGTGTGGCACCTCATTGTTTGGACCCTGGAACGGTAAACAGTGTGACTGTGGAGGATTTCTGTGGACAGAACTGGGAGGAAAGTATGCAGGAGCATAAGACTATAAAAAATAGGTCAAAACCAACAACACAGAACATGTAACTCTCTGTTTTCAGAGGTCATTCGATCTGTTAGACCACAGGTGTCAAATGCAGTTTCTGGAGGGCCGCAGCTCTGCACAGTTTATTTCCAACTCTGCTTCAACACACTTACCTCCAGGTTTCAGAGGCTGTTTATCAATTCCAAGAACGCCAAGAACAGACTTGTGTTCTTGTGGAGACCATTACCTCAGAAGAATGAACTCGAAAGACCGCGAGAACAGAGAATGCGTCCTCTGAGAAATGAGATGCTGCGTTCTTCCTGATGGTCATGTGATCTTCATGCATTTTTAACTGAAAATTATTTAAACATTACAGCAGTCATACAAAGATTTATTGTTTTTCTCCTGAGACAAATAAGTTATATCTCTGAACTGTATTAATAAATCTGTATAAAACGAAGCACTTCCCACCTCCTTTATTCAGCCGCAATGACTTCTGGGAATTCTCAAGCAAATTTTGCTCTCAGGTCTGCATCGGCACATTCTCAATATCAAGAACGCATCTGGGAACTTTCAAGCGTCCTCCATTCTTGCGGTCTTGAGTTTTGAAACTGAACTTTGTCAGTTGATGAAGATGTAACACATGAACACAAGGACGCAAGATCGCTGAAGAATGCAAAATGAGAAACAGTTAAACAAGCTGAAGGACTCATTTAGTTTGATGAGGTTTGCTTAATTAGGGTTAAAGCTAAACTGTGCAGAGCTGCGGCCTTCCAGGAACTGGATTTGACACCTGTGTTAGACTTTCAGCTAGAGGACTTAACATGTTTAAGACATGTTCATTGATGCATTATTAACACTAAATCACACTTTGGGTTTGGGTATTGGTTTAAGCGATGTATAAAGTATATGTTAAAAAAGTTGCCAAAATTCACTTTTCTAGACATTTGCATGACATATATTTTTTGAGAAAATGGACTAAAGGACTCCTTGATGAATCAACACATACCAATCTAAGTGATATAACATGCTGTCTAGAACAGGGGTGTCAACTCAATTCCTGGAGGGCCGCAGTTCTGCACAGTTTAGTTCCAACTCTAATCAAACACACCTGAACAAACTAATTGAGTGCTTCAGGCTAGTTTGATATCTGGAGATAGGTGTGTTGAAGCAGGGCTGGAACTAAACTCTGCAGGGCTGCGGCCCTCCAGGAATTGAGTTTGACACCCCTGGTCTAGAACAAAAATGTCAGCTTCCTATAAATATAGGAATGGCATGATTTTATGATGATAAAAGGATGGCCTTATTGATGTGTACTTACCTGTAACCTCCTACTTTATTTAGACATGTTTTGACAGAGCATCACACAAACATAGTAAAACTGAATGGAACCACACTCATAGAGAACTTTAATAAGATGATAAAGGAAAGATATCAGCCCTATTTATGTATTATCTTTCAATACAGGGTGTTATGTATGTGTAAGGACAACCAATAAAACTAACTTTCAAGAAATAACTGCAATCATCTAACAGTTTCATGGAGTCATGTCTCTTATCAACAAATTAATTTGAAACACATTTGCTTTAAATTGTTGTATGTACATGTTCAGTACTCAGTCAAAGAACAAACTTTTAGATTTACAGACTCTTTCAGAAAGACCATTCTGAAAAAGAAGATTTGGTACAGTACTTGAGGTTTGGAACAGTGCTTTAACTCTACATTAACAGTAACGGCATACGTAAACAAAATATACAAAATAAAATTCAGCTCTCTCCGCTCTGCATTCCTTAAAGGCACAGTTTGTGTTTTGGAAGGCTAAGCCTCTCCAGAAAACTGGCTTTCAGAATATTTGATCAAATATGTGAGGTTCTATATGCCAACAATTTTAAATAACGTCAGTAAGCTGAACATCATTTTTTATGCTGCCATTATATAGTAATTGAATGACAGCGTAAATTGAATGAATAAGAAATGTAAAGTAAATGTTTACTAAATGTCAGTGCATAGTCCTGCATGTACAGGAATAGTGTCCATGATAGTCTAAGCTAATAAATCTTCACATTCTTGGTTTCCGTTGTGATGGCCTGGAATGTGTTTACAAACATGTAGCGTGAGAAGAATATGTAGAGCCGGCGAAACCACAGCAGCTGAGAGCGATGACAGAACATGGCTTTCTGAGGGAAGAAGAAAAGAGAAAAAAATGAACGGACTGCAGTTGAGCAATGCCTTACATTTTTTGAAAGGGCTTCATGTAATCCCTCCAGTTCTACTTGCCTTGCTTCTTTTTCAGCATGAGAGGTAAACACTAACACTAAGTTTGCTGAACTTGCACGCGTACCAATGAACCGTACACCTGACCAATTTTTTAGTCTACTCTGATATGGTTCATACCTGAGTTCACCTAGAAAGAGTGGTCTTTGGTACAGTTCACTATTAGAACTTTTGCCCCAGGCATTAATAGCAACCCAGTTATAGGAGCTAGCCACCAGGCTGATTCTTGAGAACTTAAAGGGATAGTTCACTCAAAATTGAAAACAACCTGAACATTTATTCTCACTCTTGTGGTTTTAAACCTTTGAGTTCCTTTCTTCTGTTGAGCACAAAAGAAGATATTCTGAAGAATGCTGGTTGATTGTATCCATTTGCTGTCACAGTAAGAAAAACATACTATGGAAGCCCATGGATTCCAGTGAACAGCATTCTTCCAAATAACTTAGAAAGAAGCTCAAAAATAGATTTTGAACAAGTGAAGGATGAGGAAATGACAGAGATTTCATTTTTAGGTGAACTATCTTTTAATTTTTTTTATTCAGGCCTAAAGATTTGAGTACTGTAGACCAGGTTGTTAAACACCACTCATTGGCCAAGTGCTGAACAGATTTGACTGTGATTGGATACAATGATCATTGCTTCTGGATTTGACTTTGAAAACATTGTCTATCGCAAGATCTGTCCATGAGTAGATATACGTGTAATCTGCTCATGAAAATGCTTTCAGAAATAGACAATTGAAAATAAAAAATTCTGTAAAAAAGTTTGTATGTTGACAACACCTCTACTCGTACATTAAACAATGTAGATACAATAGATATGTGATTGCAGTGAAAAGGTCGACTAGCCACCTAATCACATGCTACAACTTATAGTTTAAAACTTCATAAAGGCTGAGAAAAAAACACAATGTCAAAAGTGCACTAACAAAAGCTTTCTGTGTGTGTATATGAGTTATAACACTTAAAAATGCTGGGCTGATGTTTCTTATGCCATGCAGTTGCCCAAACAGCATGTACTTACATCACTGGTAGTTCCTATTGTGCAAGGACAAACAGCACTCTGACCAACTTTTTTTAAACTTTTTTTATTTTTGGTGTTTTTGCCTTTACTATTATAGGACAGTATGTAGTCAGGAAGCAAATTTGGAGAAAGAAGAGGGAGCATAAAAGGTCCATGGTGCTTCATGTCTGCACTGCCATCTAGGCTATCTGCACCAACTACTCTGACAAACTTAAAAAGCCCCTATTATGGGTTTTTGAAAATAACCTTCCATGCAGTGTGTAACACAGCACTAAGTGAATGAAAACATCCAGCTGAGGGTAAATCTGAAAGTGCACCGTGTCTTAAACTATTAATTCTTTAACAAAATAGTTGATTAAATGAATCGTTTTGGGTTCGGATCTTTTGCTTGAACTTGTGGACATCAATATGGTACATCACCAAATATGTAGTACTAGATCTGGTGAAACGCCTTTCCCTTCAGACACCAGCGGAGCATGGGGAATCACAGAACTGATCATGACACAAAGATGATGACAGATTCGGCTGTGGGGAATAAATCACAACAATACCACAGTATAGCCAATGGTGTACTGTGTTTGTTCCTGTCATTTTTCAGATTTTTGATACAATAACTTAAGCTGCAATGCGGGATTCATCTGCCTTGGCTATTAATTATTATTAAAAATAAATGCATATTATAAGACAATGAAAGTGTTTTTTGGCCTTGCATGCATATCAGCCTATCGTTGGAGACCCCTAAAACCAAAACATGACCTTTTATAATGCAAAATAGGGGCTCTTTAATTTAGATCCCCCTTAAATTGTTCCCTGTTCCTACATTGTGAACACAACAAAAACTGTGTACTTCCGCAAATAGTTATAGGAACTCTAAAAATCTTCCTCGCCTATTGATAACATGCAATTTGTATTTGTAGTGTGTATTTATTTGTTTTCATGCCAAGTGACTGGCATACAGCAAACAGTGAGAATATATATATAATTACTGTTTGGCCTCAGCAGAAGCTGACTCCCAAGTTCTTTTGCATTACATTTGCATTACATTTGTATCACACAGACACATGAAATTTTGTGTTGGCACTTCAAATATAAAAAAATTCAAATCCATGCAAATGTGAAGCAAACAAGTAACTGGATTTATCCATTTTGTTGCCGGTCTGGTACAGCTAGTTGAGACTTTAGCAGGTCAGAACTGCGTCATTCAGAGACCTCTGGACTGGATTAGTTAATGCTTACAGTAAAGGATCAAAGTACCAATGTATTAGTCAGCAATACAGCTTTGTTTTTGAGCAGGAGCTTTTGAATGGTTTGTATTCATAGTCTGCCATTTAGTCTTTAGCCTGAGGTTACTTGTGAACACGGCTCTACTTTAATAACTGACAACCAAGAAATACTCATACTGTTTGAAAGGGATACCTCATCATTTCTGCTCATAACTGATGCAGGGTGTTTGGTTTTAGTTAAGAGGTCATTATGTCTAAGATGAAGCTTTTTGTTATAGGGACAGTAATTTACTCACCCTTCACAAGTTTCGTCTGTTATAGATATTATAGAGTAAGCTGATAACCACTACTGATTCCGATTTGTTGCCTATATAAGATTTTTTTGCCTGTCCGTTTACATATTTTTTTAAATGTGACCTATATCCGATTCATGTGTTGACAATTGCCATACAATTTACGACGTTGCGCATATGTAAAGGCTGGTTCTAGCATCTGCGCCACACTAGCCACGATGGAAGAAATTATCTTGTTCTTAGCTCTGTGAAATATGCAAACTTCACCCAACTTTTTTATGAGGCGGAGGAGGAGGGAAAGGGCCGTCATTGCAGCTTGCACCTATGGTTATATATGGTGTCCTTCACCATTCAGAGGAATTTGTGGGTTTGAGAGAGATCTCAGGTCTGGTGGATGCAAATTGTGGCGACTGACCACTTTCCTCCTCCATGTTTCCTCTGTTATTGCTGTTTACTGCGTCAACGTCTCCACACACACTCTTCCTTCTATGTCATTAAACGGTGGAGAAGTATCACAATGTCGCAAGTTTAATGACGTACAAAATGAAATGCCTCAATAAATCCGATCTGCCTGTTTACATGATAGTCACATATCCGATTTATATCTGATTTATATCCACATATGAAGGAGGCCTGAAACCAATCTCTGAATATCTGTAAGTTTTTTTTCATGTTTACACGGTCATAGAACAGATCCGATCTGTGACACATATGAGCAAAAAATTGAAATTGGCAGTGGCAGTGTAAACAGGCCCTTATACAAGTATGGTCCAAGTGAAGGGTGAGAATATGATGACAGAATTTTCAGTCTTGGGTGAACTATGCCCTTATAGCACATGATTCACGACACACCTTGGCCCGTTTATAGTCCTCTCGTCCAATGACACAGCAGAAGTCAGAGGGAAGGAGCCAGCTGACCGGCAGCTCTAAGACGGACAGGTACTTCCTGATGATGCTAATAGAGTGAAGCGAGAAGATCTGGCAACCTGTGGGTACAGATTAATAAAAAGTGTGAGATTAGTAAAGGCTTTCCCCAGAAAGTAATTTATTATTATGGGATAAGGATTAAATAAATCATTTTAAAGAGACAGTAAAGACATTAAGCTGCTTCAATGTGACAGTGGTGTTGTCTACATATTGACTGGTTTTATTAATGAAAACTGAATGCATATACTGTAACAGGTTTCTATTTTATGTGTTTACATACAGGTCATATAAAAATATTAAAGCGATTACCTGATAATAACATTCAACATAATAACAATAATATATATTTATTGAGCAGCATATTATAATGATTTTGGATATGGATTTAGTAACATTAAAATAGGTTAAATTAAAATCTATTAAAATAGGAAATATTTATAATTGTAATAATATTTTACAGTATTATTACTCTAGATGCCATATTTGACTATATTTAGTGATTTTAAAAAGCTTGAGCAAAGATTTTCATAAAGGGCATAGACACGAGAGAAACCTCCTAATACTGAGAGATAACGACAGGGTCATCAGAAAGAAGATCTGGCTGATTAAAGAAACACTGGGGGTCAAGACAGTTCACAGGGGATCTGTTATGTAAAATAAGATCCAACCAGAAACAGATGGGAAAAACTGGATTAACACTACTAACTGCTCCTTAGTATGGAGGGACACCGAGAAAGAAATTCAGCTGGAAATTTAATCCAAATCAAAAATAAAACGTGTCAGTTTAAAAAATCTGTAAAACTGGAGCAATAAAACACTGCCCACTAAGAACTCTTTGAAAATATTTGAACATTTAGATCTCTGAGCCTAAATACTTGTTCATGTGAAAGCATATTGTCTCCTAGTGGCCTGAGTAGTGAACTGATCGTTTCTTTTGCATAAGTTCTGCTCTGATGAATCTTTGCTTATTTTTCTTTTCATTCAAACAATAGAGACATAGCAGGATGATTTCAGGAGCTTTCTAGCTTGGATGTAAAAAAAGGTTAAGCTAGCTCAGTTGTAACTCCTGGAAACTGTTAATTGAATTATACTGGTGTTTTCCAGAGTGAACTAAATGAAGAGCACCAGTGGATGGAGTACTTTGCTTAGAAAACATACTACCAGCACCACCACCAGCACTGAGGAGGTGTCTTAAAGCGATAGTTCACCCAAAACTGAAAATTCTGCCATCATTTACTCATCTTTACTTGTTACAAACCTGTTTTAGTTTCTTTTGTCTGTTGAACAGAAAAGAAGATGTTTTGAAGAAACCTGCAACCATTGACTTCCATAGTATTTGTTTTTCTACTATACTCTTTATTGTTATTTTTATGCCTTTTGCTACATTGACTGTTAACAGTTTCTTGTAGAATCTACAGTAACTTACTGGCAGCAGTTTGCCAGTAATTTATTGTAAATTAATTACTGCAAAAATACTGTGCTTCAATTCACTGCACCATTTATCTCACTGTATATGTATTTTCAGTTTTGTGTATCTTTATAACGCAACTATAAATTACAGTAATATAACACACATAACTGTACTACAGTAAAAATCTGTTCATATTACAATTAAATACTGTGTAATTTACAAAAAGTGTTAACAGTGTGTCAATTGTCATAGTGTTTCAGCATTCTTAAAAATACCTTCTTTTGTGTTCAACTTAATAAAGACATAACGGTTTGGAACCACTCGAGGGTGAGTAAATAATGAGTAAAAATTCATTTTTGGGTGAACTATTCCTTTAAACTAGGGGTGTTCAAACCTGTTCCTTAAAAGCTAAAGCAAACTTCAGATTTAACTCTAATAAATGCTAAATATATGCAAATCAATGACCTTAAACATGAGTTAAAACACCTCTTACTCTATAATATCAACAGAAATAATATTTAACATAATACCATGTTAAGTACATAATTTAACAATGAATATAATGAGACTCACCTTCATGTATACGTCCAGCAGACGCTAGATGACTGTTGTGGAAGACAGGAAAAATATTTTTAGTATTGGTATATTAATATAATATACTAAATCTACAAGCACATTCAAAATATATTATTAACCATGATGCTGCTGATAAAAACTGTGCGCTATAACAATATTAATAATGATTTTCTGAAGATTCATCTTAAATAAATCTGTATTTTGGGACTGTCAGAATTTAGTTCTTTACCACTACAATTGTTTTAATAAAATACCAACAACAACAAATTCATTAAGAATCTATGCTCATCAGTTTATCTGGGTAGAAATATGTTGGATACACTGCATAAAAATATTAAGAACCACAGATTAACTTGCAAGTACTGTTTACAAAAAAACATTACTCATAAATTTGTTTAAAGATATTACAGTACATATATCTGACTTAACTGACTCTCTTCTTTTGTGTTCAACAGATCAAACAAACTCTTTGGTTTGGAAGTAGAGAATGAGTAAATAATTATTATAGATCAATCAGTATACATTTATCTTAATCTTTTCTGCTTGCTTCAGTCATTAAAAATGTACCATTTATCAATATCTTTCTTGTTGCATATCACGTTATAAGTACAAAGCAATTTATTTTAATTAAAATTAATTATTTATTCAAATAATTAATTCCAAACTACGTGATATGGCATGTAGAAGTACTTTCTAATCACAATTTGTCCAACTAACCAGACAAATTAACCATACTAATAATGATATTCATATTTATTTGTCTGCAGTCTCCTGAAGTGTGTCTCTCTCTCCCATTATTCAGTGTGTTATAGTCTTAAGCATGCATACACACAAACACACACACTGGTATTGATGGTTAATGAGGACTCTCCATAGGCATACTGTATTCTACGTATATTGTAAATAATGCATTTTATCTGGCCCTAACCGTAAACCTAATCCTCATAGGAAAAATTTTGAATGTCAAAATATGTTGAATATATGTTGAATATGTTGCCTGCTACGCATGTTTTTTAAGGGTTTTGAATTACAAGGACATGTCCTCATAAACCACCTCAATGTTGTAATAACTAGGTCATACTACATGTCGGTCCTAATAAACCACCAAAATCAATCACACACACACACACACACACACACACACACACACACACACACACACACACACACACACAC
>CAIGQZ010032912.1:1885710-1896734 GCA_903798205.1 Danio tinwini | reverse complement strand
ACAACACAACACAACACAACACAACACAACACAACACATGTGTCATGTTGCTCTTGTGAATGTGCATCACAGATTCTTGTTTAAATATTTTATATCCTTTTAGCATGAAAAGCTTTACTATCGCCTCCTGTGGTGCTTCTGAAGTCTCATTGACTACTTCAATGATGTTTTACTACATTTCTGAGCCTTGAAATTGGTACCCAGCAAGCATTTTTTGTTTTTAAAAGATGATTAATAGATGTCTAATAGATGTCTAAACATAGTCGTCTTAGCTAAAACAAGGCTAAATTTGAGCTGTCAGTGAAAATCTAATAGACGTCTAAGAATAGGCCGTAACTAGACTAGTCGTCAAATAAACAGAAATGAATGACTAAATACAGAAAGTCTGTTTAATCTGTTTATTTGACGACTAGTCTAGTTTTCAGCTATTCTTAGACGTCTATTAGATTTTCACTGACAGCCCAAGTTTAGCCTTGTTTTAGCCAAGCTGTCTACGTTTAGATGTCTATTAGACGTCTATTAAACACAAAATTGTTTGCTGGGTAGTTGCCAGTGAAGAAACAGAAACCTCTCAGCTTTCATTACAAATGCTTTATTTGTGTTCCCAAGTTAAACAAAAGGCTTACGGATTTGGAGCAACGTGTGGGCAATTTATTAATTTGAGGTGATTCTCTTTAAAGTTTAGAAAACGCTGATCGACTCAAATGGACAGCTTTTGAAGCAAAAAAAGTAACTAACAGTTACAATCCCAAACGATTTTCTTTCTTACACAAACACAAAAGGTGAATTTATGAAGATTACTTGCCTATTCTTTTTTTAATAAAAATTTATTAAGCTCCAAAAACAACAGGAAGGCATCATAAAACCTCTTAAGCTGGTCTATATTTTCCAAGTTATATAACTATTATACAAACCAACAAAAGTCATATTCAAAACAAAAATGATCACTTTGTTGGGAAGGATACTAAACGACTTTGGCTCTCACATTTAATTAATCAAAAAGTAATTGAAATCGCCATTCAGAACCTAAAATCGATAACATTTTTCCAGGTCAATTTTTTCAATTATTTTCTATACCGCGTGTGGAGTCACGCGACCCTGCATTGTTAAGGCTGATTTAAACTTCTGCGTCGAGTGCAAACATATGGTCCAGCGCATGCGATCGCATAACTGCGCACTTTTTAAAAATAATGTAACTACACGTTGCACGTTTGCACTACATTGACAATGATTGGAAGCTGTGACAGAGATGCCTTGAGACGGCATACTTTCTATTACATTAAAGTTATTATTTACATAAAAATATTTGTTTACAGAAGATTCAAGTATTGCACTGTTAAAATATTATTTACAGGATATACTGTACAAGAGTTGTTATATTTAGAAGAGATACTGCTTATTTTCTATTTTCTTATTTTAATAGGAAAAACACACACAAAAAAATTTATTTTGTTTCCAAAAGTGCCAGTTATTTATTAGTTGTTCAACAGTGATGTCCACCCTTCATTCAAAAATCTCTCACTTGTAATATGTGAGCATATTTACTGCATCAACTTGTCAGAGAACTATGAGGGCAAACAAAACAAATAAACAAAGAAACAAAAAACCCGACGGCACCAATAGCCTAGTGGTTAGCACCCAGCACATATAGCACCCAGGTGCTTGTGGCGACCCGAGTTCGATTCCCGGCTCGAGGTCCTTTGTCGATCCTTCCCCTCTCTCTGCTTCCCATACTTTCCTGTCTGTAAATCTCCACTATCCTGTTAATAAAGATGAAAACCCCTCAAAAATAATTATATATATATAAAAAGAAATAAAATAACCATTTGTTAATCGTAATTGAGTTAAAATGTTCAATTAATCAAGATTTAGATTTTAGGCCAAATCACCCAGCCCTACTCTCAAATATTTCTTAATCTGTTTTTCAAACAAAGCTTTCAAATGTCCTCAGAAGACATCGAATACAGAGCATGAGTCATTCAGGCAACTTTTACTGATACTTTTATGGTGTTTTCTGGCATTTTGGAGCCTGACAAACTCAGCCCCCTCTCAGTTTTTTTATTATGGAAAAGCCAGGACTCTCTTTAAAACTTCACATTTAAAGTCAAAATGAAAACAGTCATGCCTGTCCAGTACGACATGAGGACCAATAAATTTGCACAGTACTCTTCTGTCATTTTTTCTGTAATTTTATCAAACTATTCTCTGAAGTTCAACAACAAGTATTCAGGTTTTTAGATGCATTTTGCCCTTTTAAGGGAAGCAAGCGTTAAAGTGCAATTTCTACACCCTAGTGGCTCTAAACTGAACTGCAACATTAATACATTAACAACATTTAAAACGCTCTTCCTCTCATCTACTTTCACCTGTGCAAAAAGATAGTACTGTCCCAAAGCCCGTGGGTTGAGCCAAAGTTATGTCAAAACCATTTGGACATAACATAATGGAACAGAACTCAAAGACTAACACATTTAACGTTCCTGAACCAAGACTAAGAGAACATGGGAGAGAACGAGAGAATGATCAAAAAATAAATAAAGACACATGATCTACCTGACCTTTTTCAGGATGGATCAAGGCAGAGTGTTGGTCTCGCTATAGCAACACTGTCAAATGCCCCATAGTAACCTTTCCTCTCCCCCTCCCGTCTCTCTCTCTCTCTCTCTCTCTCTCTCTCTCTCTCTCTCTCGCTCTCTCTCTCTCTCTTTCGCTGCATGTGGATGTGTAATTGCTTGCAGGCATCTGAATGCAGCAGATGAACTTTACCCTACTGAGGAGGCGGTGTGTGTGTGTGCGTGTGTGAGCAGAGAGGGCGGAAGGGACTGGCAGCATTTGTTTTGTCTGGTCACATGGGGCCCTGGCTGCCTTGCTGTTACAAGGCCCCAGTGCATGCTGGGAAAATCTGACTGCTGAACGACAATTAACCCGGCATGGAAAAGTTCTGGTTTGCAGTCATACTTGCACAGATTTATAGAGTTTAATAAGCACTTTTTATCAGTCAGTAGCTCTGCAGTGCGGATAGCTGGAAATGCAAGCTACATTCTTCATTCATTTAGATGTTCAGGAGCAGCCAAACAGCCTATTTCAGCCAAATTTAGAGCACCTACTAAAATAAAATTACACTCTTAAATACTTGGCTCAAAACAGCTCTAAAGCTTCCAAGATATAATACAGAGAACACTGCTTTAAGATAAGCGAAGGGGAGAAATCAAAATAAGTGGTAGTGAAGGCATCAGAAAAACTTTTCCTCAGATATATTAAGGTTCCTGAGAGTGGTTTATTTTCATGACAAGCTCTTGGCAAGAAAGGCATTTGCTGTGCTGCCTGGTAATTGTGTTAACAGAGCTCATCTATCTAAGGGTCCTGACCCGAACACTCACTGAAGTGACTCTCTGTCCTCCTCCTGCAGACTATAAATCACACTCAATGTATTTTCCTTGCCAGATCAAGCTATAATTAATTACATGGGGTGATGTTGTTGATACTGGTTAAAACTGGTCTAGATTTCATATTGTTCATATATAATTTTGGTTAATATTGTTTGTTATATTATGGAAGCCACATTTACAAGGGGTCATACCTTGATATATATAATTATAGCATAAACAGTGATGAGACATTCAGTGAAAATGTTTGTCACATTTATGATGTAAACAGTTGAAACTATTAAAATAAAGTCACAACTAGAAAATAAAAAGTCATATTATGAACTAAAAACATTTAAACACAAGGTCACTATTATAAAAGGATGTTGAAATTATGAGCTATAGTTATTAATCAAGACAGGAAGTTGAATGTATATGAGATCAAAATGAATTAGGACAAATAAAAGTTGTAATAATATAAAATTATGAAGTAATGATAACGTTATGAGGTACAGTCGTGAAAATAAGTATTCAACATGTCATGTTTATTTTCTGGGAATATTTCCAAAAGAGCCGTTTATATGGAATTGAACCAGATTTTGTTAAAAACCCAATTAATACAAATAAAAAAATAAAACTAAACAAAAAAAAATCTGTAAAATGAGTTATGTGTAATAACCATGAAATGACACAAGGAGAAAATACTGAACTACTGAAACCTGTTTAAAACTTGTTATAAAAGGTTTTTTTTTGGTGACGGCAACTTAAAGATGACTCTCATATGGAGAATAAAGTCGTATGAACTGCTCATGTATGAGTTTTTCACAGTGTAAATATATTGATGATTTTGTGGATGTGGTCTATCAAATCTGATCTTTCATGTATATTGAATTCAAGTACGGTGATTGGCTAGGCCATTCTACAGCTTGATTTTCTTTCTCTAAAAGCATTTGAGAGTTTCCTTGGCTGTGTTTTGGATCATTGTCTTGCTGAAATCTCCACCCTATTTTCATCTTCATCATCCTGCTAATGTAGGTGAAAATGGTGACGTGTTCAATACTTTTTTGCTGTAAATGTCATAATTAGGACATAAAAGACCAAATTAGCATATTGCACAAAAGATCATAGTATAAGGTAATAATTATAAAATGCTAAATCAGTATGTAAGACCAAATACTTGATATGACAAATGTAAAATTTTTTATGTAATTACTAAAAACAATGTAACTGATTATTATTATTTAATTCTATCAAAATAATAAGAAATGACTAAACACATTGTGGCTGTTATCAAATATTTTCAAATCATTTTTACTTTTCATCTCATAATTATGACTCAGTATTGCATAAGGTCACTTTTTGTCTCATAAATATGTTTTTGTTAGAAATATGATTTATCAAAGCAATGCTTTTTTTCTTATCTGGCACAAATGGGCTTCCAAATTATTTTATATAAAAAAAATGTATATATTATATCTACTGTTAAAAAATGTCCAACCTTGACATTATAGCTTGCTTAATAAATGCTCAGATCATTTTGAAAGCAATAGCTCTTTCTCTGAGAAACAGTACGTATATTTGCCCAGTTCAAGGAAACCATGCAGATAAAAATCTGAATAAAACTAACCTTATAGCCACTGACAGCTCTCAACACATATGACAGAGATAGACAGAGATAGAGACAGAGGAACTGTCAGAGGAAGTAAAAAGAGGCCAGGCACTCAACCTGATGTCACCCTGCCAGCCAGGTGGACTGTGCTGTCTGTGTTTAGAGCGGCAGAGAGTACATCTGTCTGCCTCAATGAATAATACAGAAAAAAATTGAGAGAAAAAGAGCGTGGGGTCGACTGAGTACACGTTCAATGGAGTGTGTTCAGATGTGCTCTTATCACAAAAACACTCCCATGATGCATTGCCTCGGTCAGAATGTAGGCGGTCAATGCAGAGCTGCGCTCCGGAGAAAGGCAAGGGTCAGACGACCCATTCAGAGTCCACGAGGACACACATTTTGAGACAGCACAAGATAAGATATAACAGACGTTGACAGTGAGACTATAAAATGAAACTGATATGATGCACACACTCACACAAGCCGTACGATGCATGTCATAATTCAGAAAGACAGCTTTAAATTTCAGCAAACAAGCCTACACAGAAGAAGTAATTAAAGATCATAACTACAAGTTCATGAGGTCTGCATGCTCTTGACTGGCTAATTCTCACTAAAACCACCAACTGAAACAGGAAGCGTCTCTTACCAGCATGTACAATCAGTGTGTACCTGATAGATTTCCTCATGTTTATGGATGTGCTGATTACTCTTCTGGTTGAGATCATTGATGATATTAATTTGTCACATCGAGTCAAATGAACGTTAAGATGCTGAAGTGACTAAGCATAATTACATTGTAATTGAAATACACTACCGGTCAAAAGGTTGAGGTCAGTCAGATTTTTTATTGTTTTAAAATAAGCTTCTCCTGCTCATCAAGGCTGCATTTATTTAATCAAAAATACAGTAATAATTGTAAAATTGTAAAATGTTATTGCACTATAAATACTGTTCAAAAGTAGTTTATCATTTAATTTAAGCATTTATTCCAGTGATTTTAATCATGAATTTTCAGCTTCATTACTCCAGTCTTCAGAGTCACATGATCCTTCAGAAATCACTCTATTAATATTATTATTATTATTATTATTATTAATGGTGATAGTAATCAAAACAATAATGACTGGAGTAATAATTTAATTTGAAACTACATACAATAAGAAAGCAGTTACTTAAATTTTTGTTTATAAATATTTAACCATTTATTTTACATTTAATAAATGCTGCAGAATAAAAAATAAAAAAACATGAAAAAAAGAACCCAAACTTTTGACCAGTAGTGTATGTATAGCTATAAGCTAATCAGATTAAAATAAACGAAACTCACAACGATCCTGGTAATTCTGCATTATGATATGTATATAGGCAAAATCAAGCATTAAAATATGATATAATAACTGATATTTTAGGGCTGTGCAATGATTATAAATTTGAATGAATTATATGATGTTATGATTAATCTAATTAATTGCATTTAGTCAATATTTTACAGAATTTGTAAAAATTATATTAGATGGAGATTGAACACATATTACACTGGAAAACCCAAAAAAATTAAGGTAACTCAAACCGTTTGAGAAAACAGATCGCAACAAACCAAGTTCAAAAACTAATCCTACACTGTAAAAAAATGCAAGGTTCCACACAATTCATTCATGTTGTCCCAACACAAATAGATTAAGTTAACTTAACACTTTTAACAAATTTATGTGGATTGAACATAAAAAATTAAGTTGTCCCAATGAAATCTCAAGAATTGTGTTGTTTTAGCTCATTTTAATTAAGTAGTTTGAACAAGTAAAACAAATACTTTTTTAAATGTAATGAGTACTGTGAACTTCCATTTCAGTAAAACCCAATACATGAAGAGAACTCCTATAAATTGAGTACTGTAAAACCCAATAAGTTACGGCAGCTCAAACCGTTTGAGAAAACCGATTGCAACAAACCATTTGAGTTAAAAAACTAATCAATATGAGTACTGTGAACTTAATCCATTTAAGCGGAGGTAATGACGTATTTAATTAACTTATTACATTCAACACTGAGTTTAAAACTTTTGTCAAATGAGTAGAATGAACTTCCAGTATATTTTGAGTTAAATATACTCATTTCATTTGATACAGTTGACTGTTGGGATTTACAGTGTACTAAAAACATCCTAAAGTAACTTTTTTTTTAACATAAGCCTATTAATTAAGCTTCTCAACTTTTTTTCTACAAGCCCTCTTACTACTCTGGTGAAGTGGTTTAAAAGTGGTTTTTTTGCATAATTTATCTAATTAACGCATTAAATTAACAACCCTATTAAAACTATATTAAAATTAAAAGAACTAATACATAAAAATACCTTTATTGACTAAAATCAAATACCCTATTAAAAATTACTTAAAACACATTATGTTACAATTTAAAGTAACAGGTTTTTTTTTTTTTAACCCTGCAGCCCAAGACTGGTTACTCACTGAAGCTAAGCAGGGCTGAGCCTAGTCAGTCCCTGAATGGGAGACCACATGGGAAAACTAGGTTGATGCCAGAAGTGGTGTTAGTGAGACCAGCAGGGGGTGCTCAACCTGCAGTCTGTGTAAGTCCTAATGCCCCATTAAAGTGAAGGATGAAACAGTACAGAAGTACAGTGTTCTGGCCAAATTTCCTCCATTACCCATCATCCCCATCCACTGAATTGGCTCTATCGCTGTCTCTCCATGCACTCCACCTATAGCTGGTGTGTGGTAAAAGCACTGGCGCCGTTGTCCTGTGGTCCCGTTGTGATGACACTGGTGGTGGTGTGGAGAGAAGCGCTTTGGGTGTATGGCCATTAGGCATGGTACGATAACTGGATTTCAAGGTATACTGCGTTTTGAAAAGGTCAAGGTTTTAAAACCGGCAAAATTTTCTGCTATACCGTCTGCAAGTTTTTTTTTTTTTTTACATTTTGTTTTAAGTTTTTTATGACAACAGTATCTCCAGCAGAAAAGATCTCCAAAGATGCCATTTTAAATTGTAAAGAAATCTGTGTTTTTGAAACAAATAAAGAGAGCAGAAGTCAATGATTTGACATTTAAGATCAGACCACATTTGCTCCACCACCGTCACACTCAACACTGGTGTACCACAGGGCTGTGTGCTGAGCCCTTTCCTCTACTCCCTTTTCACCATCGACTGTAGGCCTGTGAACAGATCCAACGCCATCATCAAATTTGCAGATGACACCACAGTGATTGGTCTAATCAGCAACAATGATGAGACTGCCTACAGGGAGGAGATACAGCATCTGGCCACGTGGTGCACCAACAATAATCTGCTCCTTAACACCGACAAGACCAAGGAGCTCATTGTGGACTTCAGGAAGGGACGAACAGGCTCACATGATCCCATCTACATCAATGAGATGGCCGTCGAGCCTGTATCATCCTTCAAGTTCCTGGGGACCCACATCTCCAAGGACCTTTCCTGGACCACCAACACCTCCAGCCTGGTCAAGAAGGCTCACCAGCGCCTATTTTTCTTAAGGCAACTTAAGAAGAACCAGCTGTCATCAGCCGTCTTGGTGAACTTCTACCGCTGTACAATAGAAAGCATCCTGACGAACTGTGTCACAGTCTGGTATGGAAGCTGCTCTGTTGCGGAGCGTAAGGCACTGCAGCGGGTGGTGAAAACTGCCCAACGCATCACAGGGACCACACTGCCAGCCATAGAGGACATCCAGAGGAAACACTGTCTGCGCCGAGCACGCAGTATTCTTAAAGATTCCTCTCACCCTGCTCACAGACTGTTTTCTCTCCTGCCTTCTGGCAGGCGCTTCAGGCTCCCCCGGACAAAAACCAGCAGACTAAAGAACAGCTTCTTCCCCAGAGCTGTCTCCCTCTTGAACTCTGCTCCCCACTGACTTTTTGCCCCCCTAATACACCCCACTCTCCTCTCCTCATAACTCAGACTCATCATAATCACTGCACTACTTAACATTTGCACATTTAAAAATTGCACATATTCATTGCACTGATTCATTTATTTGAACTGTACATACCTACTGCACATGTACATTTGTAAATTATGTACACATCCACTGTACATATACATTTGTAATTATGTTTATCTATCTGCACACTTCTGATTATTAATAGCAACCTGTACATTTATCTATCTATTGTAAATCTCTGTTCATAGCTGACACAACCTGTATATAATGTTGATAGTACATCCATTTGTAAATATCACCATAGTTTTTCTATAACTGCACTTTATAACTTATACCTGTATCCTGCACTTGCTGCTATTGCACTCCTGGTTAGACCTAAACTGCATTTCGTTTCCTTGTACTTGTACATGTGTGATGACAATAAAGTTGAATCTAATCTAATCTAATTTAAATGTCTGACATAGAAGTCAGACATTTAAATATGCAGTAAGTTTGACACCCAGTGGTTAAACTAGGTATTGCACTCCTGGATCAAAATAAACGCAAGCGCGGCTTGTCAGATTGAGTACAGGAGTGAGTGATTTAAACTGTGTTCTAAATAAAATCAACAACACGCAATAGAGGGAATATTTTCCATATTAAAAGGAGTTTTGGTTCTAACCAACACCTCCAATTAATATATTAGAAACAGCTTCTATTTCTCTCAGCTGAACAACAGAAACCTATGACAGTGATCAGCTCAGGTAAACCTTTGTGTGCTTTGTTCAGTACTAAATGCTAACAATGTGAGTTTGAATGCCATTTTACATGACATTTATTGCCATATACTTAAAGCAGCAACTGATAGTTCACCTCAGATCTTGAAAATACAATAAACCCTTTGAAATTGAACTTTAGAACTAAACACATGAGTGATTCAGCATCTACATTTAATAATGTAAAGAGGGTTAACCTGTATTAAATAGATTATAAACCTTACCGTTTAATGAGTGAGTGCATATTCTGTGCTTCTGAATGGCTGTATTTAAATTTCTGTCATGTTTCGTCTGGTGGAAACAGCCATATTGCTCATCACTGCGTATCTCGTCAAAAATCGTGTTATTAGGACATGCGGTTACAATGTAACCTGCTCACCAAATGTTTACATTAGTAATATTTATATAATTTGCTAATTAATAACCTCATGTGGAACTGAATCTGTCTCATTTCGAAGTCTGATACTGTCCGGAGGTCGCATTTTGGTCTCGGACGCATGCTTTCAGAGCCTTTCTGAATGAATGAATAACGCTTTTTTTCCAACAAGGCAACCCAGGGTGCTAAAATATAATTGGATAAACTGGCATTGTGAAGGTTAAATTTACATTAAAAAAACATTTTCAAAGCAGAATATCTGACTTCAGCAGTGTTTTTCAGTTAAACAAGTAGGTTCACTCGGGATGTTTCTTAAATATCTGCACACATATTATGGTAATTTTATGCTTTAGAATCAAAAACGTACATACAGCACCTTAAAAAGGCACTTCTAAAAAGGATATTTTAGAGCAGTAATCACAAGACCGCGAAACTGTGATATTTTTATCCAAGGTTATCATACCATCGGAATCTTATACTGGCCCATGCCTAATTGCCATACACGATAAATGCACTATATAAATACACACATTACATTACAGTTTTTATTGTCAAATATAATTTAATATGTATAATATTTTAATATGTTTCATAATTTTTAACATTTAATATGTATATTGTCATAGCAAAGCAGCAGCTATTACTCCAGTCTCTGGTCTGATTCTTTTCAAAACTTGCTAAATCCAGTGGCTGCAGGCACCTTGCAAAAACAACTCTGTTTCCTGGTTGACTGATAAAATCCTGTGCACCCTGATGCAAGGATATTGCACAGCAGCCTTTAGCCACCAGCTGGTCAGATGACAACTGCTGACTTGAACCAGTTTTTAAAAGTTTCTTATACAACGTAGGTAGTGAAGGGTCTGTGGCCAATTTTGAGATGGAGACTGAAGTCCACAAGACTTTGTCACTCTAACTATGTGCACATATGTAACCTCTGTCTGTTCAGTTGAGTGTGTGTGTGTGTGTGTGTGTGTGTGTGTGTGTGTGTGTGTGTGTG
>CAIGQZ010032912.1:1834111-1885700 GCA_903798205.1 Danio tinwini | reverse complement strand
TGTGTGTGTGTGTGTGTGTGTGTGTGTGTGTGTGTGTGTGTGTGTGTTTTCAGAACTCTGTGTACGACAGTGTTGCTGACTGCAGGGAATGAATAGGATCACTGCATGCACACCAATCCCTGATCACTACACACTGACCTTTCCTGAACCAGCTCTGAGCCCGGATGACCCTGTTTAGATGTAGACACGCGCACGCACATGCATACACACAGAGAGAGAGAGAGAGAGAGAGAGAGAGCGAGCTAGAGATTACCACAGTATGCTGAGGTCATGCTATGCAAACGAAAAGCCCAGCAGCTCATCTTTCAGATTTATGTGTTATCACTCCACTGCAGTCGCCATTTAACTACGCGTTGGCTTGAATCTCCAAGCTAATCTGTCACATACTGTAGATAAAGCAGAAAAACTGGTCGGGATGACCTGAAATGAAAGCTATCTATGCTTCAAATATATTGCTATCACTTATAGTCATGCGCAATCTGTGCTTTTGCCAAATGTGGGCAGAGATTAAACTGGTGTGTGTTTGTGTACGTGCTTGTGAATGACTAGAGGAAAGGATCACAAAGATTACAGTGTCAGCTGCTGGGTAAAGACCGAGATAGGCTGGGAAAGGTGAGTGAGGAAAAGATAAAGCCAGTCGGAATGGAGCAAAGTTTACACTGTGTGTACAATAGGCTGAAAAATAAAGTAATGGATCAAGAGATACGGGCAGACCGGGCATGGTGCCAGCTGATTATGAAAGTTTCAGGTGGATGTCTGAGTTTACATGATACTTTTGACCTAGTCAACACACACACACAAACACTCCCAGGCTTCTCAGAACACACACTAATTCCACGTATTGCCACTAGAGCCATCTAAAACAACACGACTGCTCACTGACCCCACTCTTACACAAAAGGATTGTACTACACACGCGCACACACACTCAAAGAGATTCTATGTAACATCATATATTAGAGCTGTTTGCAATCTAAACAGGCCAACTGGAGGTAAATGTGACAGCTGTGTCCAAAAGCAGTCAAAACAAAGGTGTATCTCAGTATGCGATCATTGCAACAAAGCAGGAAATATCGTCTCGTTAAATTTGGGAAAACTTAGATGTGAGCCCAAGTAGAAGAACAATCTTTGAAGCAATCAGTCACACACAAACTCAGGGGACAGTTAGCAGGTCTATTATGCTTTATTTTTTCCACCCTTCCAAGAAACAACAAACTCTAAATGTGGAGAAGTTGCAGCCAAGCGATACTGTTTTTGGACCTCTGGGGCTCTGCAACGTTCGAGCATGAAAACACTATCGGCAAGAAGGAAGCTTTGAGTGCTCTTTACTAAAGGAACAGATTCATGCAGGGAAGAAATGCAGGCAGGGCGGGTCGCAGCACTTGGAAAACAGCCTGGAAAACATATTACCATGACTATGCAAATTCTTTTGGGAGAATTTGGGATAAACACATGCATCATATTTTGTTTGCTGTTCTTTGGGTGGATAGAAGAACGCGTCATTTAACAAAATACTCTGAAAAAGACTTTTTTCATTCTATATGCTTTTTCATCAAGAAGGCTTGTAAAAATGTTCAGAGGATTTGGACCAGCTAAAAGCTATGAGTACAGGCTTTCTGGATTTTACTGTCATCATGCCATTGTGTTTTAACCTTTTTTAGGGCACTCATTGAAATACTCATTTGAAGAACCCTGGGATTACTAGGGATTATTTCAAGACTTTTGAATTGTTATGACTTATAATTAAAATTACATTGCAGTACATAAAGTCAATGAAGTTACCATATACAATTACTTGGGTTAACAATGAGCAATGCTGTTTCTAACTTTGCAATTCAAAAGTAACTGTGAAAAAGCAAAGGCAAATGCTTCTTGTTCCTAGTAAAGTGCCTGAAAGACATTAAACCATGTCTTTTTTAGATGCAGGACATAAAGGGCTCTATTTTATTGATCTAGGTGCAAAGTCTGAAGCACATGGCGCAAAAGCATTAAGGGAGTGAATGCACTTTGCTTTTTTAAGGACAGAAAAATATAGTTTGTGCCACGGCACATGGTCTAACAGGGTTGTGCTTATTCTCTTAATGAGTTACGGGTGTGTTTTGAGCATAACGTGCATTAAACCAAACAGAGTCTCGTCTCCCATTCCCTTTAAGAGTCAGTTGCATCGCGCCATGGTGCATTTGCTATTAACATGGCGGACTTTGTAAGTGGAAAATCTGAATAGAAAAACCGAACGCTTCACTAGCGAGAAAACAGTTAAACAGATCATCTGCAGAGCAAGGATAAAGAATGAGCCTCCTCCATTCAGCCTTTTTACTTTCTCTTTCTCTTTACTTTTACTCTTTACTCTTTTACTTTTGTGGATAAGAAAATAGTGTTGTACACACTCCACTGAAGACATTCATTAACCTACATATTTAATTTTGTTTGTTAAGCGCAAAGATTGGTTTCAAAGCTATTTCTAAATTCAGTTATAATTTCTAGCAAATTAATAAATTAACATTAATAACAAAGTGTTGTAAAAAAAACTTAAGTTATATCCAAACACATGTCCTGTTCTTATACCCCATATAGTGACGCATACGTCTCCAAAGCCTATGCATATGTAAAAATATTTGTGTATTGCTGTACATCCTGTGTGTATTAAGAAATGTGTTCACCTTTAGACCTGCATAGGCACATAACTGTTGGTCAATGGCGCAGACTATTTCAGTTCTCAAAACAGCAATGCGCCAACAATACGCCTTAACACACCTCTTTTTTTAGACCAGCACATCCATGGGTACACAGAGTGGCGCAAATGGATTTGCTCAAATCCTGAAAATTAGGGTTGCGCTGGTTTGAAATTAGCAACAAATCGCACCAAACACATATTGCGCCTTATTGTACCCGGTGTATGATAGGGACTTTATTAGGGATGTTATTTATGGAGAACTCCCAATTCTGCATATTTTGTTGTTGGGTTTTTTTTAAGTGACTAAATGCTGAATCGCTAATGTATAGGTCCATTAGGTTAATTTTCCTTAAGCCACATTTTCCACAATTTAAGCCAAAACCTCACTAAACTCTGAGAACTTTACAAGTCAAAAATCCAAACTTTTTCTTTTTTCCTCCAATCAAGAGGAAAGCTGAAATCCCAACCCAAGCATACAGTGACTATGTGGTATGTGAACTGCTGAAGGATTATTTCCTATAGCTCAATATTTCCAAATGTGGATTTAGGGTCTTTGGAATAAAAAGGATTTTAGTTTACTCAGCACAAAAACTAAACTGCTATAAATGCTTGAAAATCCCAAAATCCTGTCACTGCTTGCTTCTCCTTAGCAGCAGAAAGAAGTATGTTCTAAAGAGACAACATTTTATAACCATGTCTAAAATGATCTCTCTCCACACACACACACGCAGCTGGTTTGCATAAATGCAGCGACAGCACACTGCCTGGCAGAACTTCAGGTGATATTACAACATTTGAGTCTCATATAAAGAAAAACATCTAATGATGGCTAATGCCAGTTACAAAAACACAGACATAAACATGCAGTAGTTAAAAGTAAACTGAAACAAAAATCTGTACAGAACACTGCCATTCAGGTTCTACTCATATAGTGATTCCCTGTGTTTCGATTAAAAAGTACAAAGATCTAAGTTTAACACATTTTCCTTTACAAAATCACCAGTGTACACTATGACCTATAGCAAGGGACTTAACTTCAGGCAGTGTAGAAGTGTAGAACTTTGTTCAAAGGTTAGTAGTTTGTAAAATATCTGCTCAGCAACACTGCAAAGTTTTCATTAAAAAAGAAATAATTGTTTGAGAAATATAATGACAAGGTAAAATAACTTTTGAGCTTGAATGTTTGTGTTAAATCTAATTTTCAGTGGCCAGTCCAGACTTCAATGCCACATGATCTTTCATCATGACTTGGCGCTTGAAATACATTTATTACCACCAATGTTTAGATACTTATTTACTCGCAGGACCATTTATATCGAGGTTGATATCTAGCCACACGAAGTTGGTGTTTCGTAACATCTAATTTTTACGAGGTCGGTCATTAGCCCAATGCTCAACCCCCAACCTGGAGGACTAGGACATACACACATACACTACGGACAATTTAGCTTACTCAATTGACCTATAGCACATGTCTTTGGACTGTGGGGGAAACTGGAGCACCCGGAGGAAACCCATGCCAACACGAGAAAAACATGCAAACTCCACACACAAATGCCAACTGGCCCAGTCGGGGCTTGAACCAGCGACCTTCTTGCTGTGAGGTGACAGTGCTACCAACTGCGCCGCCCTAATGTTTAGATAATAAAACATAAATAACACATAATACGAAACAGTTCTTGCTACTAAACTTTTAATTTATATATTTTTTTATATAAATCTTTTGTAACATGATGTTGATCATGAATAAATGTTGTTACATTTTATACTTACTGAATAAATAAATGTATCCTCTTTTAAAAGGCCTATAGACTTCAAGTGTTTAAAAGATATCGTATATATATTAAGTGTCTTAGTAAATTGTCTATTTCTAGTGATCTGTATCTCAACCAAACTCTGGAACAGCAATGACAGAGTGTGCATTAAGAAAACCTATTTGGGGGGGGCGCCTGTGTTTTGGAAATATGAGCTAATGGAGTGAAAGAGAAAAGATTGTGATAAATCATGCAAACATTAAACATTCAGCCATGCACACCACTCAGATGCAAGAAGATAATAACATAAAGTGGTATTGTTAATTGCTTATTTAACAATATCACAATGAATACTTTAGACAATCCTGGCCCATGGACTCATTTATTCAGGCTGTGTCAGTATAGAGTTGGCAGAGGGGGTGGAGGATTGCCCTCTTTTAGTCTCCTGACTTGTCGCTAATGTCCTCTGGTGACCGAGCAAGCTCTCATACATCAGCTTGAGCTGTCTGTGTTTCTGTTGTGACAAGAATGGAGGGGCTTCATTTGTAGCTTGACCACTGTTTGCTCACAGGGCAACCAGGGGAGAAGAGGAGGGGTCAGACCCAGCGTGACCCACTCTTAATGGGTGTCCTTGCTGCGGCTGAAGCCTCAGGGCACGACCACACTGGTCCAAAATGTTTGTTTTAAAAGCAAAAATGAAGCATTCCCACCAAGAGCAGAGGGCTTATTTCAGTGTTGGGTGCTGGATTAACAGAATATGTACAGTATTAGCTTTAGTGCACTATGGTGAAGAACTTAATCATTAAGAAAGGCTTTATCATGTTCATTCATCAGAAGAAAATGGACTGTGCAGAAATTACAATCTTGTATTGGCTGACACAGGTCATGATACTCTTACATAATATACAAAAATAGATACATATATATATATATATATATATATATATACACAGTAGTTGTTGAACAATGAAACTAAAAGGCCTGGTTTTAGGCCACAATAATTCATTGGTATGGTGTAAAGCCTCCTTTAGTGGTCAATACAGCATCAATTAATTTTGGGAATGACAGATACAAGTCCTGCACAGTGGCCAGAGGAACTTTGAGCCATTTATCTTGCAGAATAGTAGCCAGGTCATTACATGATACTGGTGGAGAAAAACGATAAAAAATCATGTCCATCTAGTATTGCCTAGGAAATACCATGATATTGCAGCCTATACCATCACTGATCCACCCCCATGCTTCACTCTGGACATGCAACAGTCTGGAGTTGACGTGCACTTTTAATTCTGCAGCTGTGGTTTCAGATTTTTTGGATACAATCCAAGTTAGCACCTGGACAACCCTTTCTGACAGTTTTCTCTTGCGTCCAGTTACTACTGTTGAAAGTGGTACCTCATCTTGGTGGTTTGCTGACATTAGCCTGGATACCTAGGCTCTTAATACATCAAAAGACCTATTGTCTTGGTCACAAATGTGCCAGCGAGACGCACACCAACAATTTGTCCTCTGATATGTCACCCATAATGTTGTGTGCATTGCATTATTTTAAGCAAAACTGTGCTAATTGGTCAAATTTAGCCATGAAACCTCCAACACAAAATTAGCCAGTGTTTCAGTTTCATTGTTGAACATATAATATGAATGTGTGTGCGTGTGTGTGTGTTGCGTCAGCACAATGCATTCTGGGTTTTTAGGACAAGGGAGCCTGATTCCCATTGATCTTTATTGATATATTGTATCATAAATACACTCCTTGATATTAAACTGTATGCGTTCGCACTACAAATAAAGAAGAAAATCAAATATGGAAATGTTTTCTTGCAAGCAGCTCTTTAATACACTGTGATTTACTGATAAACTTGTCCATTTATCTGATCCACTTTGAATTCCCCCTCTGCATCTGTGTTTAACTGGCAGCAACTCACTGTGACATGGGTTCACGAGCTCTACTATGGTCACTTTGGATGAACTTAATTACATTTTTATTTATTTTATATTACCCTTTGAATGGTATGTATTGGTATCCACAAAAAATACTAACAAAAGCAATACATTTTTTACAGTATACAGTATATACTTTGTTCACTTCAATTAATAGATATACAACTGTTCGTAGTTAATTCATGTTAAATAATTTTCATTAACTATTACATTGTTATTCAATCGAAAGTAATATTTGTTAATGTTGTTATTAACAGACTTTGTTCATGTTTACTAGTTCTTGATAATGCTATTGTTACAACTGGGACCTTTTAAATAAAGGGCAACCAAAATATGAAGAATTTATTTGGAAAAACAAACTTTTTGTTAAATGTACAAAAATGTAAAATCAACATGTATGGAAATTAGAGCTGTGCAATTTATAGAAATCTAATCGTGATTTGAAACATTGTGATTAGCTAATCATAAGAGGCTGCAATATGAAATATATTTGTATTATTTAATTTCCCCTACCCAGAGCAAATACGTGACTGCCATCTGTGTGCGATAGTCTTACTAGCCAATTGGGTGAGCACAATTGAGTGTCTTGCTAAAAAGTCAACTGAAAGTATTGCCAGTGACACTCTAGTATCTAGTAGAATCGAGTAGCAAGCAACAGCAAAGTACCATTTCAGCCATGTTAGATTGCTGAGTGTTCTGTATTTTTATAATTATTATTATTTTTTGTTTTTATAATAAGCTACACTATCTCCCTAATTTAAGTTCAACTTGTTTACAGAAAGGTAAGGTCATTTTATTTGTGTTTACTCTTTGCTCTGGAGAAAAATTAGTGTTTCATTTATGAATATTTAAGAATAAATTTAAATAAATTTTAAGTTAATATATTTTCAATTCCTTTTTTTTAACCAACACTCACAGCGTTTTAGCAGTAAGAAGCTACGATACAGATTAATGAGCTGAAGCTTGACCACAAAATTAAATCGCAAATCAAATCGCAATATCTGTCAAAAATAATATAAAAAATTCCAATTAGACATTTTCTCCAATCTCACAGCCCTAATGAAAACATCCTGTATGGAAATTGCAATTAATTTTTTTAGTCAAAATGTTCTTCAGATGACTGCAGAGAGGTACTAAGATTTTATCATCATGCTGTTTTAATTTCAATCCTCTTAATTTCCTTCCTCCTTGCTACAATTAAATTTTCAACACAGTGATTGTTGAGATGACTTTTGCAGAGAGATTTGAAGAGAATTTTTGACAATATAGGAGACACTAAATGATGACAGAATTTTATTTAGGTTTATTTTTTTAGTTTAGTTTTTTTATTTATCTGAACTACTTCTGTATGTCCTGTGTGCTGCTCTTACTTGTCATCTATGATGGAGACATGGTTGGCTGGGATTCCCAGAACTGCACAGCTGTCCAGCAGTTCCTTTTTGCGTTGCAGTCCTTGATAGTTGTAATTGCCTGAGCATTGCAGAAACATTTAATGTGTCTCTTCTGCTTATACAACTATAACAAATACTACTGCAGAAGTTCAGATTTCTTTATTAAACCCATTCAGAGTACAAACAGAAACAGATTGATTTGTTCACAGAATAGTAAACCTACCTGTTGACAAACATAACAAATACACGGCTGCCCGTGATTCAACTAGCTTTAAGACTGTAGGTGCAAAGAACATGCATTCATCATCTGGATGTGCAGTGACTAACAGAGCTCGAGTCTCGCGTGGATTCTCATCCTCTGAATTTAGAAAGAGCGCGCCGGACCTCTCTTGTGCTGGACAAAACCGCGAGTTTCCGACGTTGTATAACGAGGTGGATATTTTATTCAATGCGTGTGGCCATAACCGACTATGTCTGTAATACACAAACTTTATAAAGACAGCGTAAGCCACCAAGACAAATAAAATGGTAAGGAAAACAAACATCTCGACCGCGCCATGAAAAAGTCCGTGTGGAACATCGTCTCCTCGTCAATGGTTCCTACAGATCGGATTGTTTACAATAAAAAACTGGACTATTTTAGGAAACTTTAATATTATTTTTACTTACAATCTATGCCACTCGTACAATTTTTAGAGTAGCAAACAACAATTTCACGACGGAATTATTGCAATTATATTTAACAAATACGTTTAATTTGAATTATTTCAAAGGCGAAAGCAAATGTAAAATAACTGTGAAAACGCGAATTAATTCGTTTCTAAATGATAGTTATTATCAAACATTTATTTCGCTGTAATTCTGCTGTACAGTAAAACACGGAGAGTGAGGTTTGGGTGGGGTGAAGGCCGCCTGTGGGGAGAGTTTGAACGTCACACCGTTTCATCCTGTTTGCTAGAGGAAAAACTTTCAGTCCGTCTCATCTGGTGCACCAGAGCTGCACAAAATGCAAACCACCGGGCGTTTAGCAAGCAGAGACCGGTACTCTCGTGACGTATATTAACTTCTGACGCAGAATGAGATAGAAGGCGACGTGAACTTACATCCACGGCACACTGAGGACAAATAACTAACGTTAGCCTGTGTTTAGTGTGTGTGTGATTAAGTGTGTGCGTTTGTGTGTGTGTGAGAGGGCTCGCGCAGTCACACTGCTACGAATTACATTACCGCTCGTTTGAACAGCACAGACTCATTCAGAGCTTATTTGAGTGTCTCTAAGGACATGAGGTGAGTTTACTATTTAATCTTAATATTTTGACCGCTTTGTTGTGGATTTCATGCAGGCTAGTCTGAGCTAAGCGCTTATGTTCAAGATGGCGACGAGGGTTTGAATGCAAAGGTGAAACATTCAGCTAACGGTTTTGCCCTAGACTCTCCAGTCTTATTTTGCACTACATACTAACCTATATAATTTATTTTCCGGTTGGTTTACATCTGTGTTTAGTTGAGATATTTCGCTTTTGTATGTGGTTTCCGGTTAAATGGTGTTTCTCGGATGAACTAATGGTAGCTTGCTGGCTAACGCTATTAGTGTGAGTTTAAACCACACAGCCTGGAGTTTATTGCTGAAAAATATTATCTAAGTTTTGCCATATACACAAGCCTTCAGGTACATGTGGGTTTCCTAAAATTATGTGCAAACTCGAGTAGTCTGTAAAGTCATGTTTGAAACTAGATTAATTTAGTGCTAAATGTGAAACCTGCTGTATTTAGCATGTCACGTTTGAAGCATTTGAAATTACATAAAGTTTTAATTTGTGCTGATATACTTTTCACAGTATAAGTGATCTGTATTCTTTCTACATGGACACATTATGGTAAAACATTGATTATTGTATTTCTTAAATATACATATAAATGCCTTTGTGCAAGATTGCACATCTGTAACTTAAAAATATTGCATTGGTATGTTTGGTAAAATAAAGTATGATTTTTTTTATGCATGATATATATATATATATATATATATATATATATCAGTTTGCACCTATATATGTTTCTAAAGTAATGGTCATGCTTAATAACTTATTCTGTTTAAAAATAACTCTGTAATAGCCATCTTTAAAGATTACACATTACTGTAATTCGTACTGTTATACCAGAGGCATTCAGAGTTGTGTGTACATATTGCATTGAAATGCCTGGGGAAAAAAAGGGTCCCACTTTATATTAAGTATCGCTTATACCTGTGAACTTACATGGTAACTAGATGTGTAAGTAGTATGTAACTACAGTGTATGTACACACTAGTACATAGTTTTTACTTGTGTAATATTGGTGCAACTACACACATGTAACAACACACTGAATAGTATGTGCAAGTTCAAATGTGTAACAGGACATTGGTAACAACACTAAAAAAGTACACATCTGTAACAAGAATTACATAAGTGTACTGTGTAACAACAATATGTACCTGCGTGTGTTTTCCCACTTCCACACCTGTTTGCATACCATGTACTTCTGAACACTGTATTAGAATAAGAATGGCAGAACTAATGCTGCATTAGAAGGTTTCACCTTGTGATACCAGTGTAATTACAGGGTAAATCATCAGGAACTGTCCACTTAATATAAAGTGTAAAATGGTCACAAATTACTGTGTAATATATAAAACCTGAGCCTTTGTGCAACTGTTTAACAACAGCAAACTTCTGTCAAAAAGTATAAGTGTATATAGAAATAAACAAATGCCTTATGTTTATATGTTGTTTTAAGGTAAATTGTAGAATCACATCAGTAATTCATATTAAAGAGGTAGTTTACCAAAGATTGTGTTATTAATTTCCTGTTACACATTTAAACTTGCACATACTATTCAGTGTGTTGTTACATGTGTGTAGTTACACCAGTTTTACACAAGTAAATACCATGTACCAGCGTGTACATACACTGTAGTTACATGCTACTTGCACATCTAGTTACAGTGTAAGTTCACAGGTATAAGCGACACTTAATATAAAGTGGGACCGAAAAAAGTATCAGTGTTTTTGTTTTTAAGCGAGCAGTGTTGGCAGTTTCTCTTTTTAGTGTAGCACCCTCCTGTACACATTTTACAATAATATCTATTTCTTTTTCTTCTTCTCAGGGGGTCACAAGACACATGTCTTAGATGGGAAGTACCGTACAACACTTTTTTTAATACTTGTGCAAACTGCCAACCTCTCATTATTGGTTAGTAGGGTGTGAACGTGTTGAAAGTACTCTAATGATGAGATCGAATGCAGCCTGTTTTAATAGGGTATATACACAGCTATTGTTTTTTCCCATACCGATAAACTACCGGTGAACGGTTTATGTGACTTTTTTTCAATTTTATATGGTTTCTTTTACAGTAATGTAATTAAAATATAATCAGTTAAATAGACTTCAGCATTCATTTAGTTGTTCAAGTGTAAAATGAGATGATACAAGCACATGCTGTCAGGATCAGAAGGCGAACGCAAAATACACAATTGAAAATACTGGCACAAAATAAATTTTCATATTTTAAAGACATGGCATGGGAAAACTTTATTTAATGCAGTGCTTTTCATACAATCTGAGACCCCATTTAAATTTTATTTCAATTTTATATCAATCAGGCAGTGGGCATCGTTGATTTTTAAAGAAAACAGACCTTAACCGCGCCGATTTTGTAACTGCATACAGTTCACTGGAAACGCTTGACCCAAGTTATTGAAAAATTAAAAGTCATTCTGCATACTTCTGCATATACCTTATCAACAGCTTGTTTGTTGGTTAGTATCAACTTCATGTTTAAACACACCTACAGCCCAGACTTTGTTTCCTCTTAAGGTGACAGACTATGGTTGATTTGCCTTTGCTGTGAAAAATGTGGCTGTTTTGAACTCTAATGCCCTGTATTAAGAGTTTTGTTGTCAGTATGATTTTAACACTACAGTGTAGACTAGGGTGTAATGGTACACATTTCAGAGTTTTATATAGATTTTCTTTAAGTCTTGTTTAGGCCTGTCACAATAATCAATATATGACTATACATAGACATGACCACAATACATAGACATGAACTCAATCATTTTTGGTGATGCAATATTTATATTGCCTGTCATGTTTACATAAACTAATGTCAGCAACAATCTCATCTGATCTTTATAGGAGGTGTCACTGAGTTCAGTAAACTCTTGTAGCGTTTTAACATTGATGCTCCTGAAAACTACTGATGGTTTGTAAGACGTTGTCCCAATTAACTCCGTTTTAAAGCTGCGACCCACTTCCAGAAAAGGAACGCATTTACAAATATCATTAAGGACATATATTTTCTTAACATTAAATGACAGAATGTACTTTTTTTGTCTATTGAAAGCATTTATGCCATATTGCAATATTAAGTTGTTGTATAATCATTATATTATAAGTGGCATAAAATTCTCTATATAAAACATATCGCACAACAAAAATCACTTATCGTGACAGGCCTTTAGTTGAGTTTCAGTATGGTGGCTTGTTTATTAATAACTTTTTTGAACCAAAAGTTTACAATTATTTTCAACAAAATGCCTGGCTGGTTTAAAAAGAGAATTAAAGATAATAAATAAAATGGTATAAAACATAAGTAACCCAATACATAGAATGTAAAGTGAATTATCCTTTAAATAATAAAAAATACCTTCAAATCAGGAGTGGTTGATGTGGACAGACAACCATATTTCAGTTATTTCCTCTCATCGTGAGACAATATTCTATGTAGGATCTGATTTACCTTCTAACTGTTGGTTTTAATACTAGGTTTAAATGGACTTTAATGTGACTTCCACACTGGGCCTTCATGATTACAATATTTGCTTGATGTTTGTCTAAAATGTAACTTGCTGTTTTTAGTTTTTTTGCTGTTTTTACTTTAATTTTTGCCATTTCTTGTGTAATTTGTTGACTAAATTAGTGTGCAACTTTAGTTAAAATTATTTGATTAATTCAATGCTTTGTAAGTTGTCGCTTTGACCTTTAAAACATTTTTCACAGTGTGCGTTTTAGTCTATACCTTAAGGCTGTGCGTTATTGAAGAAAAATAAATTTTTTGGATATAATATTAAAGTAAATGCTATAACCAACATAGGTTGCGTATGTTTCAGGAAAAAGAAAGCATCACTGCAGCTTCTGAAAGTGAACAGTATGGCTGAACGATAAATTGCATGCGATTGTTGTGCGCTTTTGTCTAAGCCGGCAGTGACTCTCCAGCAGGTGCGTTCAGCTGGATTAGCGTTTAAAGCCATATAGTGCTCTGTCAAACTACGCCAAATATTGCATGAGGTAGTAAAAGAATTGTTCTGCCATATTGACAGCTGTTTGTGTAGCTTCTAAGTTAACTACGGCCTTTTGTAGTAAATATTGCTAATAACACATGTAATGACGTTTGATGCGTCGTCTTACATGCATACTTCACAATAGCATTCTAAGCAGTTATAAAGAGGTTGCATTATTGCATATTTTGTTATCAGAGATTATAAGAAGAACTCAGATAAACCATATGTTGTCATGGTCATGTGTTTAATAATTATGTTGAATCAAATGAAAGCAGATTAATCTTCTCTTTATCCTACAAACGTTATAAGGATTTCCTACAGACGGGTACTTCCTGAGTTTCCTAAAGATGTATTTGGTTTTTCTGTGTGACTTGTACTACTCTATCCTTCTGGAGATTTACTGCTGATGACATCACCTTACTTTCCTTACATGATATGCAAGACAATTGATTCTAGAGGTAATTAATAATATAATAACACCAATACTGAAATGGTTAAGGTGTTTTAGAATGACCAAAACAACAATTTAGATGTTTTACAATGTGTTCAACCTGCTGGTTTATCCATTTGCACATTTTTTTATCATCATGTGATCTCTTATAACAAAATCACATGACCTTTTTTAATGCACATACTGGAATTTATTTGGTAAAAGTGTTTCCATCATATTTTATGTGCACCTGTGTTTACTTATCGAATAAAAAGTTTATCCTACTCAGTTATGTACAGGTTTTTACGCACATTTTCAAAATTGATGCGCATCTTGGCATTTTCATCTACTGTTTTTTTATGTGCATATGCAAAATGTGCATAAAAAAGGTGGATGGAAACATAGCTAATGTTTGATTTGTGGCTAAACATGTTTCAGTAAAGCACAGTAAATAGTATTACTGTTGACTGTTAATACAATTGTCAGATAATAAAAATACTGTTCACTGTATGTATTTGTTCATATTTTATTAGCGCATAAGTCTAAAGCACATTGTAAATTTATTCTGTCATTTTATACAGGGCTTGTAGTATACACGACTGTTTCCCCGGTATCGGCGATACCCTAAGCCCAAGTATCGGAAACCTTATCAGAACTTCCCTACATCTAATGTAACGCCCGTTGGTCCTTCAAGCTGTCGTTTATAATAAAACACCTCTTGTTCTTTATATCTTAACCCTGCAGCTCTGTTTGCCGCACCACTTGCAGCTTAATTAGGCTCGCCATCAGGAGAGATACAGTGTGCCTGTGAAGAGTGCCAGGCCTGTTTTTTTTTCCATTTGTCATTGCTGTTGGTTTTTATAAGCATTGCCTAATGTGCTGGCCGAGGGACAGTGGTGTGAAATACAGGACGTGTAACTGTTGTGCTGCTGTGGCCAAGTGTGGCATGGTAATTCTAGTGAGAGAGCAAGCACCGGAAAATACGCAGAGGCAAGCTGCCACGTTGACTATAGTTTTGGAGGGGTTTTGTCCCAATTTTGATATTCAAATATACTCCCATGTCACTTTTGATACAATTAATTTCATATTATCAGTTAATTTATCATCCTATTTAGCTGTCCATGTTACATTCTTATGTTAGTCTATTGTTTCAGTGTCATGCTTGTTTGGTGCACACTGTGGATTAGATGGCAGCATACACACAGATGAACCACACTAACAAAGCTCTTGCACCAAAGTTCGTTTTAAATTGAAAGACAACAATTTTTATCTGAAAAGAGACTTTAAGGGAAAATTTTTTGAATGTGAATCCTAAACTTTGAATCTTAAACTGTTTTAGATTTTCCTGTGTATTATTTATTGCTATTGATATTTGTTTATTGTTATAATTTTTTAACATTATATAAAAGGGACATTCATAAAATGTTGTGGTTTTGCCATAAAATACCAGAGAAGCTGATATGGCAATAAATTTAAATCAATCTCTCTCAATTTCTATAATTAAACCAAACCTGTCAATTTATGTATTTGCTTATAGTCCAACTGAACCATACATCTGTTCTACAGTCAACTGTATGTTTTTTTTATAAAAAACTTTTTTACATCAGCTGTTGACACAACCAAGTCCTAACCATTTTGTTAAATAATCACTTTTCTTTTAAAAAAATGTGATAAAAAGAAAGAATTTAGGCATAGGACGATAACCGGTTTTAAGGTATACGGTGGCTTGGAAAAGTCAAGCCGCAAATAATTTCTATTATACTGTTACGCTATATGTAATTTTTAAACACATTTTTTATGACTAATTTATTTAGTTTTTTAATTCAACAGTATCTGCAGAAGAAAATGACCCTCCACATCAAAAGCTACTGATCAGCCCCTAATTTAGCAAACATTTGAAAAACAAATCGGCTGCACCATCATACAAGCATACTTAAGCTAAGATTATATTAAAAGATGCATTTTTAAGTTGTAAAGAAACCAGTGTTTTTGAAACTAAGACAGCAGAAGTCAATGATTCATTTAAATTATTTAGCTTGACATGTTTACTGTTCCAAAATATTTCAAACGTTTCTTAAAAAGAAATCTAATGTGTTCAATGTTTTTAGGGCTGCTCGATTATCGGAAAAATCATATTCACGATTATTTTGGTCATAATTGTAATCACAATTATTCAAAACGATATACAGTTGAAGTCAAAATGATTCACCCTCTTGTGTTTTTTATTATTATTATTTTTATTTATTTATTATATAAATACTTCCCAAATGATGTTTAACAAAGCAAGAACTTTTTTCCAAGCGGCCAGCAACCTCCCGCTCTCCCTCGGGAAGCCAATACGGAAGTAACTAAAACTGGGGGGGTGATTTTTTTTATTTTTTATAACTCATCCATTTTCTTTTTATGAAGTTATATTAAGTCTGCATAATTAAGGGTGGGGCCACTTGAGTGACAGCTAGGTCGAGCTGCTCGCTGTCTCGTCACCTAAGCTGATTCCGACTAATTAGCCGCTGAGCTTGGCATATACATCGTATTTTTGTTTTGCTTTATGAGGCTTTACACAGTCATTTGCCTTTTGTTATTATTTTCTGCAATTATCAGATACTATAGCTTGCTGTGTGCACTTAATTGTGCTTACAAACCATTCAAGTTGCCTCCATTTCCCAGGTGAGTGAAAGTATATACTTGTATACTATCTCAATAAATGTATTTGTTTTATTTATGATCATTTATCATTTATAATGTTCTTTAGACCTGTAATGCACTCCTGAATCTGACAAATTTATTAGCTGTAGGCTATAAAACAGTCATCTGAAACATACAGTATTATGCATGGATTTCATAAATAGCCTTGCATTTACTAGCACAGACGTGTTTGGAAGTATTTTGCGTTTTCCTCATGTAGAAAAACGTCATAAGAACAATGTTTAGTGGCTCAATGTATTACAACAGTGTTTTTAAAAGACTAAACACTTTATTGATATAGTGTACAACCAAGCACATGTGGTCAGAGCACAAACGAGTCACGGGTAATGAAGTATTAAGCATTCTTCCAAAGAAAAGCCTGTCTAAGCAAAATGCAGAGAATCCAGCATGCGTCTGTAGCTCCGCTCACTTACCGCCTCTGCCCTTTTTTGGTATCCCACAGTCGGTGCAATGACGCGCGAACAAAATGGCAACGGTTGGCCACGCCTACTTGTAGCTTGTTTTGCAGTGTTCAGAAACCTATGGGTGACGTCAGGGATACTACGTCCATATCTTTTACAGTCTATGAATTTTTCACAGTATTTCCTATAATATTTTTTCGTCTGGAGAAAGGCTTGTTTGTTTTATTTTGGCTAGAATAAAAACAGGTTTAGATATTTTGAAGCCTATTTCAAGGTCAATATTATTAGCCCTCTTAAGCAATATATTTTTTGATTGTCTGCAGAAGAAACTACTGTTATACAATGACTTGCCTAATAACCCTAATTAAGCCATTAAATTGCACTTTGAGTTGAATGCTTGTATCTTGAAAAATATCTAGTAAAATTTACTGTCATACACTTGTCAATTTGTATATTGCATTCACTAATTTTTAAAATATATTTATTATCTGTTTTTTAGTCCTGTCTCAGTAATTCTGTTGCACTGTAGAAGCTCTGTCACGAAAACAAATTCCTTGTATGTGTGAACATACCTGGCAATAAAGCTCTTTCTGATTCTGATTCATAGCAAAGATAAAAGAAATCAGTTATTAGAAATGAGTTATTGAATCTATTATGTTTAAAAATGGGTTAAAACAAATCTTTCAGTTGAACAGAAATTGGGGGGAAAGGGGTCGATAAAAATTCAGGAGGGCTAATAATTCTGACTTCAATTTTATATACATTTATTTTCCTCACTGTAATTAAGGAAAGGGAAATAAATACAATAGAATAAAAATATGAAACAAACTGTGCTTTAAGCATATTCACTGTAAGAAAAAAAAATTTAATTATAGCTACCAAATTTCTTCAGTCAAGAGCAGTGAGAGATTTTGTTATTTTGATTAATGATAAAAACAGTCGGCAGCAGGAATATTGCGCACTGTCACTTTAAGTGCAGTACCATTCTGATTTATGGTTTCACTTTAACATGTCTTTTGATTCTCAACTCGTTTGTTTATTACATAAATGAGGGTTAATATGAATAATCACTAAACACTGCGTTTTGACACAAATTTGCGTGTATTTGACCATTAAAGCGCTCACATTAATATAACTTGATCTGTGTGCTCTGCTCGTCTCTGAAACTGAGTGCATACACACAACAGCATGTGATTTCTTTTGCACTTTTTTATAAACATGAATTGTACATCAGAATTGTATACTGGCCCATGCCTAGTTTCTTCTTTGTTAACATGCATATTTAAATGGATGTTTCACCGACGTCGCATTGTACATGTGTATGACATTTATTCAAACAAACCATCATGTTTTGTACGCTTAATATGTTCAGATATGAATAAATGATTGTTAAAGCGAATATGGACATAAAGGCAGAATGTTTTTATTTCGTGATCTTGGAGGATCTTCGAGGATTTTGGATGTACAATCATCACTTATTTTCTTAATTATATGACAAACATAACCAAAGGCACCAGTTACATTTTCACGTATGGTAGATTGCATCCTTGAAAGGGCAACAGATCTGCATCCTTGAAAGGGCAACAGATCTGCACAAGAAAACAGGAGCCACAAGCTTATTTTAAACGCATGCTTGCTGTGCATCACATCACCTGTACAAGCAACATGAGCATTCATGAGCGAGGTAGCCTGTGTCTTACCATGAGTGTGAAATTATATCTGCTTCTTGCACTTGGTTTGATATCACCTATTTGCTTTTGCTCATGACAACGTCCATACAATATCAATTTTAATATCATATAGCCCTACTTCACTTTAAAGTTTTAGGCCCAATCCCAATTCTACCCCTTAGCCCTTCCCCTTACCCCTACCCCTCGTTTTGCGCGTTCATGTGAAGGGGTAGGGGTGTCCCAATTCTCTTTAGCTTAAAGGCGTAGGGCTAAGGGGAAGGGGTATACACCGATTCAAACGAAGATTTTTAAGGACCAAACTCGAAAGCAAGGGGTAAGAAAATTTCCCAGAATGCACCAGCTACAGCGGCAGTTTTGCTGTACCTGGAAGGAAAGCCACAAATTAGTATTTTTTGTCATTATTACAAATTTTTACAACAAACAAACACGTTTTAATATGTTCATAACAGTGTTCATGTTTTACCTTCATGCTTTTATAAAAAAAAAACATGCTAAAATAAAAACCGCTAAATCTTTCAATCTATAATCCCTAATCATAACTCCTGTACAGCAGTCCCACAACATTCTGAAACTCGATGACACTCGAATACCCTGTCAGAAAGGTTAGTGGCTGAGAATGAGCTTTTTACAGTGTCTGCTATAAAGTTTGTTGTTTTTGGTGTGTTAGATGAATATGGGCACTGTGTAGATGCAAAGTATAGTTATGATCTTATTGCCACATTCTCAGAATCTTTGGTTTACAAATGATGTCCAGGGCGTTGGTTTAGTGTTTCTTCTATGTGGTGATGATGATGGGCCAAATGACATCAGTGAGGCAGATGTTTCTGACAAATACTAGATTTTGCAGGATGTGAGAGATTTCTGTATGCTCTCCTGTGCTGAATATTTAGCTTTTGCTCAGTATTTCAGCATAGAATTTAATAGGTAAAAGAAGTGGCAGTGTTTGATCCTTTTTGAATGCTACTTCGGTACCTGTTTAATGTTGTTCTCTTTACAAATTGCTTTTGATTTTAGCTCAAGACATTTTGGAGAGGAATGGTGAGTTTATAGCGTGAATGGAAACATAAGATTGAGAAGCAGGTTAAGCCTGATGAAAGAGACAAAGTATAAATGCGAAGTGTGGACATATCAGACAATAGGTCTGCTGTATCTCCTCCTGATTAGGCCATGTTCTTGCTCAGGCTCTGACAGATAAGCATTTGGAAGTGTGCATGGAAAATCCAATCTGCACACACTGAACAGAAGAGCATCGGCCAGATCTGGTCATGGAGATTCCTGCTGACTGATTTGGTTATGCAAACGGACTCTTGTTTTGGTAGATGAGACGGTGCATTTGAGCATGAGCAGATGCCTCCTGACTCATGATCTCAAAGTTAAATAAGCACCCTTGACCTTTTGACCCAAAATAAATAAAGCATTAGACAACAAATATTTATTTTGGGGATTAAAAAAATAGTAATTGGTGCATTGTGTGGAACAGTTTAATATTTGGTGTAATGTATTTTGAAAGGAGCAAGAGAAATGTTTGTGGGGTTACTAAAAAAGCTGTTTTTGAGTTTCATTTTCATTATGAAAAACTCCACAGTAAATCTGAAGCCCTATGATTTCTCTAATACAGACAAAAGTGGACGGAAGAGCAGAAAATGAGTGGGGTTAGAATTAGGGTTGTGCATTTAGGCCATGTTTAAACCTGGTATTAAGATGTAATCTGGTCATTAGGGCTGTGCCATATATCATTCTTCATAACATCTGTATACATTTTTTCATGTAAAAAAAATGGCATATCGTAATATTAATAATATAGCTATGTGATTATGTATAGCATGTTTCGGTTCTCTAGTACACACAACCCTCTGTGAGTCGGTTGCACACAGAAAAAAACAGTCTAAGTCAAGAGCAGGAGCAGCATGTCAGCCTCTGAAAATTTAGCACCTAAAATGGGAACTACTTCAGCTCTTTACACTATATAGCTTATTGCTTTACATGATTGTAAAACAAATTTAAATGAAAACAACAATGTATATGTTAAAACTGTAATTCTATATTAGGAGCTCATCAGAAATCTAGGAGATCTTTTTTATGTACTCAATGCACAAAGTATTCATAAAGCATGTGTAATTGATTTTATATGTTCAATGAGTACGTGTCAAGAATCACGAGACATGGATGCTGTCCAGCTACAGATAGCACCTGCACAGAGTTTAAGGTCAACAGGTGCAATTTCACACAAGATAGCTGTGAGTCAGCAAATACTGTGCACAAGTCCAGGATTCTCTTAGATATTAATAGATTATTAGATGTTATTCCTTTAGATGTTAAGTGCATTATTCTGTTTTGCTAAATTTGTTAATTATAAAATAAAATTACAAGCTCTTTGTTATTGAATGTGCTTTCCTGTAGCTCAAGAGGATGAGAATAATGCACCACTCATTCAAGTGACTTTAAGTTATGATTGTGGCTTGAATGCCAACTCTGTTAGATTCATGCATGCCAAAACTGTGTAAAATGATGGGGTCTGTACTCTGTACAATAGGTTTGCAGTATGCAGCCTTTTAGACCGACCGCTTCTGTCATTAAGCAAGAAAAAGTGAAGACTTGCTTTCTTAGTGCTTCTTAATATTAATTTTGACTTTAACAATAATTAATAAACGATTAAAGAACATTTTGCTGAGCTCAGTGAAAAGGTTTGTATGTACACCTAAAGTGAAAAATGTAATACAACTAGAGCCATATGGCTGCAATGAGTTGACAATAGTCTAAAATGAAACTATACTTTTCTTCTGATCAGAAAACAATAAACGCAATTATTCCAAGTGCAACATTGTGTTTGATTTTAGCAAATACAAATGTAACCTTTTTGATTATTACTTTTTGTGATAATGGTCAGACCTGAAGCTACAATGCGCTCAATTGGTCAAAACATGGAAAAAACCCCTCCATCACAGAGAGTTCTCCATCTCCTGTCTGAAAGGACCTTAATGCAACCTTGTTTCTTCTGTCCATCTCATTTGTTTTTGTCCATTTATTTTAATATATATATATATATATATATATATATATATATATATATTTTTTTTTTTTTTTTTTTGTTAGTCCTCAGGTCTATGAAATTATCCAGATGTCACCATCAAAGTTGTCCTGTGCTGCACTGTTTCATTTGGTCTTATGTTTGAAATAATTTAGGTCTTATTGTTATATAATACATTATATTATTATATTCTAAAAGAGGAGGGTATTTTAAATTTTTTTGAAACATGTTTTGTTGGTTTTTAGGAAGCTGACACTTTTCTAGAAAACCAAGCAGAGATGTTGCATAGCAATCCTAAGAAACAAAGCATGTTTTCTTCTTAAGAAATAACTGCTAATCGGTCGCACATTGTGACCTGAGACCTTTAAAAAACAAAAACTCTTGGTTTGGCTTGGTCATGGAAAGAGTTTGTACTCCAGACTCCTTTAGAATGTTTGGCTCTTGAAATGTTCTGATGGGTTTTTTTTTCTGTTCCCCCTTTTTCTCAGGTGGTTTGGCAGCACAGTCATGCCAACGTTGAGCCCGTGATTGAGTAGCTGTGCTTCAGGCCAGCAGACGGCCACAGCATGTCCAGTTCGGGCTTTCCCCCCAGCCAGGGGTCCTTCAGCAGCGAACAGAGCCGTTACCCTCCACACTCAGTGCAGTACACCTTCAGCTCCACACGCCACCCGCAGGTCAGAACCACTTGCACCACGTTACAATGTCAACAAACCACATAACATAAATGCTGCGCAAGTGGAACTGTAACTGCAGCTTTCCTGTTTCTCGGTCAGACTTTGGACATTTTCAGTTTTGCAGACAGAGCAGATCCTGAATCACCAGTCTAAGCCTGGGCGACAAGGCTATATTATCATATATTGACAATGTCTCACAACCATAATGTCGATTACAATATGCAAAATTTTAAATAAAAAAGGAGATTATTGGGAAAAAGTTACATTATATTATCAAAATGAATTTTTTTTTGTTTTTTGATAAATATACCTAAAAGCTTGTAAAACAGGCTGGCTGTATATTTTCACATAACGAAGCACGTTACTTTAGGAAAATGGAATAGAAGTAGTAATATAAAAAATTATATTAAAATAATAACAAATTTAACTGATAAAATCTGGTAAGTAGTAAACAGATGTCTAACTCCAAAAAGACACAGTTGTAATTGTAAATGCTTAATTATATTCAGGAAACAATTTTAAGGAATGCACCTATATCAAACTTGCATTTAATTAAGTGACTTATTAATATTAAATGGACTGTTTTCACAAAATTATTATGACCCGTTTAACGTTAATCAGCATCTTAAATCCTTGAAAGTTTTTCAATATTTTGATTTTGAAAAAACTTACGAACATTTATATGCATTTATGTGTGTACTGTATAATTGTATTATATTCTAATGTATTGTATTATATATTTATATTATATACAAATTAGAAAACAAATTACCACTTATTCGAGGTGTTTCTAATGGAGCATCTATGGGGCAGGACAGTAAATTCGAGGTTGTTCACTCTTCTGGCTGCTGTTATCTGGCTGCTGTTATATACACAATTGTTTTTCCTGATAAGTCTTGATAACACCATCTTGAATTTTTTATTTTATTTCATTAAATATGATTGTGTAAAAGTATTGGTTGTACTTTACCATTCACTGCACTCCAAGTTTGCCCAACTATGACCGAAAAACCCGGAAATGTGAAAAGGGTCCATTGAAAAAAAAGCCATTAAAGTCTGTTAAAGGGAAAATTTTCATTTAAAAATGAAAATTTACTTCCATTTACTAAGCTAAACTAAAAAGTGGATCCAAACCTTTATAAAATTCTTTAGGAATGTTGGAAACCTGTAAACATTGATATCCATAGTAGGACGTCTATGGATGTCAATGGTTTCCAATATTTGGCAAAAAAATCTTCTTGAACAGGTTTATGAGTAAATGATGGCGGAATAATTTTTTAGGTCAACTGTCACTTTAAGCATTTTCTTTTGTAATGCATTTATAATGTTTATAAACCAATACTGAAGGATGATGCAAAATTTTGGTTTACAGGGGACTTTTATTATGGTTCTCCACTCCATCCGTTACATCCTTCCAGTCCTGGGATTCATAACGGTGAATTAGGTGGTAGCACAGTCATGGCAGCAAGACCAAGAGATTTTTTTTTTATTAGTATACAATTATTGCACTCAAATCAGTAAATCATAAGTGCTCTTAGTAATTTTACACTGAAATGAGCATTGCTTCATTTTATCTGCCAGGATCTCTGACTGCTGTCAGCAGCAGGCTATAAACACCTTGATATACATTCAAAACATCTTCAAAAGGATTAAATATCCAGACATTGATACAAAAAGAGATGAATTTTAAAGTCTGATGTGTGCTTTTGAAAGGAAGGCTTGTATAGTGATAGAAAAGTGGACCAAAATATCATGTGACTGACCAGTAAACAAAATGCATCTTAATCCAGTGAGGTGTACGATCACACCAGTGTGATCAGTCTTGGTTGATACCTGGAGAATACGATCACACCGGTCAGCACATCTTCTGATCAGCTTCTGAATTCGAATCTGCTTTCCTGTGATAGCTCACGCTGAGCCAGAAAAAGATGTAGAGATGTCATTAGTCCCAATATATCAGTGTTTTCACATTAATAATGTTTATTTTAGGTTTCAGACAATTAAATGGACATCAGTACAAAAATAAAACAATTATTAAAATACACACTGATGTCTATCTATGGAGAGTAGGGGTGTGGACCTACACTGGTTCCCTGTTTCAGTTCAGTTACAGTTATCATGTCATTGATTCGATTCAATTCGATATCTCAATGAATCACAGTGCATTGATGATGCTTTCTATAATTTTTAAAACCAATTTTGTCTCTTAATACAAGCAGTCAGATATATGAACTGTACCTTTAATGTTACCTGCTCAAATAAAGCATACTTTTTGTTATGTATCTAACAAAACTCAAGCACAGACACAGGTGACAACAAGAGCATTTAGAAGGTTCTGCTGTACTTCAGTGACTGTTGCAGCAAATTCATCAGCAGTCAATTGTGACTAGTTGTCAGCTTTTTAGTTGGAGCTTTTTAATTACCCGTGCTTACCTCTCTTGCCATAGCGTGCTACTGCGATATAGCACATACGAGATAATTATGTCAGTTTGTAACAACCAGTTATGATCTTTTACTGAACTTGTACTGAATCGTCTGCATTGCGGTGCATTGAAGAATCAATAAATTTTGACATGATTTGACATAATCGGATAATGTGCTTTTACATCAGATACACACACTGTTTAGGTTACTAAAACATTTACCCCCTTTTTCAATTAAAGAGTTGGGAGAAGTTGATGATTTAACATGTAAATCCAGCAGCTCACATCCCTCCACTAAAATAACAGTGGCCATCACCTCTCATAGATCAAGTAATATATCCGTGTTTTGATGTTTAAAGTAAAAAAATCTAAAAATCTACTTTTCAAGCCTTTTTTTAAACCTTTTTTGCACAGACATATGTGTAGGTATAGTGTATAGACCATCATATTGGGGTGATAAAAACAAACCCAGTGCTTTTTTTTTTTCAATTTAACAACATTAAAACGGTGGACCAATTGGAGCGGTTTTGAGACCGACCGCAACTTGACGTAGGAGTGCGGTCCCCCCACCCACAGAATTGATTGACAACTGCTTATTAACATGTCTTCGTAGTAACGCCTATAATCATATCAACAAGACAGGATGTGCACAAAGCAACCGGGAATAAAAGGTCTGTTCAGTTTGCTAGGATCATCAATCATCATCAAATGTGATCAAGAGTGAGTTTTACAAATTTAAACTCTTTTAAAATAGTGCATGTGTGTAATGAATTACAGCTTTACTTCATCAACACAGTTGGTATCAGAACAATTATAAAAGAAAACTTTTCAGTCCTAGTTTGTGGACGTTAAATCAGGTTTATTTTGTACATTAACATAACAGATATCCATACAGCAGTGGATATTAACCTGTATCCTGTCACATTTGCGTGCAAAAACAGTGCAAAGCTAAACGCGTTCGCTGTGTGCATGTGCACGCGTGCGTGTGTGAAATTTGTAACGACATTGTGTGTGACTCATCGTTGCAACTCCACAACAAATGCATCAAATACTCCTTGTTAAAGTTCTTACTTTAGTATTTCTCACAAACGTTATGTGAGATATGCTTCCTTTATATCTGTCTGTTGTCTGAGGTAGCCAAGGGCGGAGATTGAGGCAAGATGACGGCACGTGGAAACGGTGGGGGGGAGGACTAGCCTTAAAGGCCCAGTACACAAAAACAGCAGCAAGCTGTTAAGAGCTATAAAATAGAAACTATAGTGAAAGCTATAATAAATAATCTGATGGGTGTTTTGAGCTGAAACTTTACAAACACATTTTGGGGACACAAAAGACTTGTATTAAATCTGGAAAAAGGGGTAACCTAGGTGCCCTTTAAATGACAATATACATGTTCATACTAGGCATGGGCTGGTATAAGATTCTGACGGTATGATAACCTTGGATAAAAATTTCACGATATTGTGATTACTGCTCTAAAATATATTCTTTTCAAATGTCTGTGTAAAAAACAAAAAAATTTTTCCCCTTTGAACACAATATATTTTATTTTGAGAAACATTTATAATATGTTGGAGCAGTAAACGTGCCAGGCCAAATAATGAAAATTAATCATTGACGTCTGCTGTCTTCATTAGTTTCAAAAACAGATTTATTTACAATTTAAAATGGCATCTTTGGATATCTTTTCTGCCGGAGATGCTGTTGTTAAAAAAAAAGTAAATAAAAAAATCTTACACATACTTTAGGAATGGTATTAAAGAAAATTTTGGCGGTATGAAAACCTTGACTTTTCCAAACCGCGGTATACCTTAAAAACGGTTATCGTCCCATGCCTAGTTCATACACCTATTTGAGAATCAGAATATTACAATTGTCACAATATAATTAGGTTGTTTGTCAGTTTGCAGAAAGGGGAATAAATCAATAAATCAATCTATATATACATAAATCACCTGCCTGTGGTGTGCCACATGATAAACAGGATGATAAACAAGATGTGAAAGTGTTAATGATTGTGTGATGGTGGGGCAGACCAGGGCGATTTGCATAGAGCACCAGTTGTGTTTGTGCTGGCCGCGCATCCTCCAAAAAGATAAGAATTAAGCTCAACTGCTGCCCATTGGTCTTTCTGAGTAGCTCAGCGTGTGTGCGTGTGTGTGTGTCTCTGTCTGTCTGTCTGTGTTTTTATACATTTTTTATTTTATTCATTATTAGTTTTTCCTCCTCTAAATGAATCTCTTCAGCAATTGTGCTTGATTCTTTTTATATTTAACATGAACTTAAGCATGAATGTGGCAGATGTGGGGCAAAATAGACAGAATAATTGGATATTGAGATATTTTTAAGGCAATTATTGATAAATTGTTTTAAACACATCACCCAGTCCTACACCACTAGATTTGCAGTTTTAGATTTGCAATTTTCAAAGCTGTAATGGTAAATACCAATTTATTTGTGTGTTTTAAACCCACATTATTTTTTTGGAATGTCAATATCATGCTCTCTCTTTTCCTCAGCCCTTGTTTTTTTTGCTAACATATAAGTATATGTGACAAATTACTTAACTTACTTTTTACCTAACAGCCAGAGCCAGTCCAAGCACATTTAATTGTTTACCTCTGCATAGCAAGTGCTGCGTCATGGGGCGTTCACACATACAGAGATTTTATGGCTCTAGAGGTTGAATGTATTATTGGTGGTAGTAAGCATTTCTACTGCTGAATGATCTCATTTTACTGATGGGCTCCATAACCATAACTGCTCATAATCTTTGTAAATATGACCACAAATGGGATTTGCTGCTGGTTTCCATTGCAATTTAGCTGACTCTGTCTTGGACCTCATAGAATAGCTGGTGGTTATGTTTAATAAGACAGAACTATGTGTATTATAACATTTGTATTTTTAAATTGTAAAATCAAATGATCCTTATACTAATCCCAGGACAGATTATATATGCATTTTCAGAGTCTATGTGTAAAAGAGGCTACAAAGTGGGCCTCTGCAATTTTGCTGTGTGTGTGTGTTTATTAAATATGGTTATACAACACATTCAACTTTATTTTGGTATATAGTAGAGCTGCTGAGTTCAATACTTGACTCCAGTTTTGCCTGTCGCATTATTTTTTTTGGATTTTGGTAAAACAAGTAGTATTGATTCTGTCGATGATAACTGAATGGAGAATAATGTAATGTATGAAAAAAATGTAATGTGATATTTCATATCAAAGTGTAACTTAAGGATGAACTTGAACATATTGATTTATTTTTTTCTGTCAATGAAACATTAACAGCGAAGCAGATATTTTTACACTAGCTTCTCTTTTATTTTCTGTCTCTCAACAGCAGTATCGCTCAGGAGAGCCAATCTAATTTCCTCTATTAACTTCATTACCTTTAATAGTTGCATTACTTTAATTGGCATAAATCTAAATGCATATCCAATAATTTCTGCTAACATTACTGTTAAAGTTGCTATATATATATAAAGCAATGACTTTTGTTGTTTTGTGTACTTTCCCTCTTACTTCCCCAACATCCTTACTGTCTCAGACGAAAGGAAGCCAGAAATGCCTGGACCTCAACATTATAAATCAATTTGGTTATCACTGTAGTGCATTCCTCAGAGCCAGAGAAGCAGAAGTAAACAGAGCCCAGCTGTTCTGTCTCTTCTCTCTGCGTTTTCTTCTTTTTAATTCAGATTACTCAATTATTTACACATTTCCTGTTTGCAGACATGGACATGGACATGGTCATGTTTGTTATGGAGATGTTAGCAGTTTCGAAGCATCTCTAGCACAGATGGTCATAAAGTGTGAGTGTCTTCTAGAGGAAATCTGATGTCTGTCTATTTTAGTGAGGTTACCTCATGCCAACCGATCTTGCAGTAATCCTGCTGTACCGCTGCCAGCTCAGACAGCTGTGATAGCGTTGTCAACATTTAACCATACAAAATTATGCATGAGATCAGCATTCATTGTTTAACATTAAACTGTGACTATGTTTTTCATGTACCAGATCTTAATAAACAGAAACTCTCTGCTCATTAGTTAAACAGACCTAAAAATCAATGTAGTTAATGAATGACACAAAAAGGGTGAGCATGACTAACCTGATATAAAGAACTGAGAGTCACTCTGCTTGCTGGAAAGATGATTAGTTGTTGTTCATTGTCTAAGTTATGGGGTTGTGCACAGTATTGTCATCAATAACTACTCACTTTAATTAGTGACTATTGTAATGTTAAGTCTTTAATTTAAATTAATTGTTGCTTTGTCCTTGCCATGTAAAAGATTTGAAGATGATTGACTAGTCATTCAAAAGTGACTTATTTATTAGTGGGGCAAATAAATTTATTCAGAATTGGGAAAAAATTAAATATGATATTTTTAATGTTACAATATATAGAGCAGGGAAAATAAGTATTAATATAATAATAACAATATTTCTAAAGTAGCTGTTGACAAGGAATTGAACCAGTTTTTTAATAAAACCCAAACAATACAAACATAAAAATAAAACAAAACAAAAATATCTGAAAAACTTATGTGTAATAACAATTAAATGATACAAGGAGAAAGTACTAAACTATTGAAATGTATTTTAATGCTTTATATAAAAGCCTTTAACCTTAAAGATGACTCCCATTTGGAGAATGAAGTCACACATAACTTAATTTGTAATCTTTATTTGTTTTCTTTGCATATATGGATTTCATTTGTTGTTACCAACATCGGGAAAAACATTTCAAGTCAACAGCACCTTTAGAAATATGTATTATGAGAAAAATGGTGATGTATTTTCAATACTTATTTTCCTCACTGTATATATTTTTAGAAAAAGTTGTTTTGATTTTTTTTTTTATTCATTTGTTTTGGAAAAGAATCCTATGAAATGCATTATGGTTTACTTAAATTAGATTTTTTTTAAATATGTAAAAAATGGAAAGCTTTGATTAACATTCACAATGGATGTGTCTTTCCATACCTACAGGTGGCAGTAGTCTGTGTTGTCATTACACAAAGGAAATCTAGAACTAGTGCTGCACACATACATACCACAAACAAAGTAGCAGTTGCATATTTTCGCAGTACTTATCAGAGGTGGGACCAAGTCATTGTTTGGCAAGTCACAAGTAAATCTCAATTCATTGCCCTCAAGTCCCGAGTCAAGACAGGCAAGTCCCAAGTCAAAGGCCCACAAGTCTCAAGTCAAGTCCAAAGTCCTACGGTTTGACTTTCCAGTCTTTTTAACAGAAAAATAAAATATATAAAAATTATGTATGGTTGTAAGATCTGTATTAAATAAACAAACCTTTTTTTTATGAAAGAACATTGCTCAGATACAATAAAATACAAACGTAATTTTCTGAAAAAGTGCTGAACAGTGCTGCATCTCGTCTCCACAGCATATTCCACAAGACCGAGTTCCACTACAATAGAGTCGATTTTGACTCGCATCACACAGAAATTGCAGGTTTACTGCTGTCTTAGTTGTGCTATATTATGTCTTCGGTGATCAACTTGTGATTAACCAAAATTACATAAACGACCTCAATGAGGTAGCAGTAGACCAACAACTCCTGTATGCTGCAATGCAAAATTGAGTGAAATTGGTGTTTTGTCAATTGAATCTCGTGTGTGCTGAAGAGATTAAAATGCAAATCCATCTAACAGCAATGTAAAATGGTAGCACATATTCTCAATGAAGTAGGCTACTTCATACAAACAGTAACGTTGTTTTCTTGACATAAAGTTGAAGAACTTTCTCTATGCTCTGTATCTTGTGTGATGCTCGTGCACCGATTTCCTCTATTTGTAAAAACTGGTTGCGAGCTCTCAAATATATGCTGCTCGCGCACAAATTTTCTCACTCTCTTAAATATGCACTGCTCAGGCACAATTTTCTTGCACGTTCTCAGAGAGTATATGCAGACTCACAATTTGTGTCTTGTGTTTCCTCTTCCTTTCGTGCTTTTTGATATGATTTATATTGGTGCACTGTTTATTAACAATAACCAATATACTAAAATAGTATTATTTACATATTAAATTTTTTATCTAATAAACCATAACATTTTTGGCTGTTATATGATGAGATATTTCCAGTTTTAAACACTTTAAGACACAGAGAATAGACCAGTGGTGCCCCCATAAAATTTTTTTAGGGGTGGCTAGAAGAGGCACCCCTAAGAAAAAAAATTTATGAATTCAGTGTAATGTTATATTTTTGTTTCTGGTAAATGAAATAATGTGGTTTTAATTTATTTAATTAAATACTCTTAAACATTGCAAATTATTCCCCCCCAAAAAATCTATACATTTTTAAATTTAATAAAATAAAAAAACTGTTAGTTTTTAAACACGTTTCATATATATAAATAACTTTTCAGTTATTTTCACATACTTTTATTGTACAGCATACAGTATATGCCGTGTCTAAAATGAATGAAGAATAGTGAATTAATTAATAAAAAAAACAAATTAAGAAAAGGCATTACACACTCACTATACAGACTCTAATAATATAATTTATCCATATCCATCCATAGCTCAACAGATCCTCACTGACGTCCTAACACTGGTCATCGGCTGACCATCCTGGCCTTCACAGTAATATTACCCCCACCCCTAAAATCAATGCAGTCTTGGTTAACTTACTGATTCTTTCAAAAACATTACTTACCCCAAACCAAGAATGTATTGCTAGGAAATGAGTTTGATAATGGTACAATTGATTAGCCAGTCTAATAATGTAGGGATTATTAGGAAGACCAACCCAATCATACAAAAATCTAACTAGTCAGTGTTGTGTGTGGAAATGAGTAATGTGATTGTGGAGTGACTCTGTCAATTATTAATGAAACTAATTCTTGAGCTTGGTTCTGTTAAAGAATGCTTTTGGCTTGATTTTGTCTGAAACTTCAGTCATTGAGTAAACTAGCCAATAACCTTGTGGGCAGCACTTGACTTGTTGTGCAGTTATGTTTTGAATGACCTAAGTCTCTGCCTCTTCTGATATCATATCACATCTTCCCCTTTTTAATTCTTTATTAAAAATATCTGAAAGCAAATCTTAAATATAAATGACACACAGTACAGTTTGTCCCCTGAAGCATTGATTGTTGTTGACAGTTTTACTAGAAGTGATATAACACACAAACATCCTGACACACACCTCTGCTGCTTCATATACACACAAAGTCTGTTTTGGGTGTGTATGGAGAAGCAGAGGTGTGTGTGTGTGAGGATGTGTGTTTATTTCACATAAGATGTGTATGCTGGTGTACTTTATAAGACTCATTTACCACAATAGGCTTTTTGAAATCTCTCTTCCTCTGTCTTTCCCTCTTACATACACACACAAACATTCACTGTTTTTCTACCCACTTATCTTTAATGCTTAGAGCCCTCATCCTGGGACTCTTGTGTTTTTGTTTTGCCCAGTATCTGATATGCATGTCTCTGGTTGTTTAGGAGTTCACAGTTCCAGATTACCGCAATCCCCTGCAGGACCAGCAGCGTCGCAGACCTTCACTACTGTCTGAATTCCACCCTGGGACTGAGAGGTGAAATTATCTTGAGATCTGATGTAGAGATGCTGTCCTCCTCATTTTGGTTCTGCTTCATTTCAAGTTAACGTATAATGAAAATGGGCCTGATTAAAGGTGCTAACAAGTAATATATCAACACATCTTCTAATCAAGAATGGAATAAATGATTTGCTTCTGAATATTTTCTTTAGAGGCAGCTTGAAAATGCTATGCACATTATCTGTGCATTATGTGTGTTAATTTTGACAGTAAATTATTCACACAGAAAAATGTATGATTTGGCTAGAATGACCTGAATATAATATTTAAATTATTTAATATTTTACACAAAAACACTTTTAAAAACTTAAGCCTAGAGCTGGGCGATAATATTGTATTTATATTATAATATTGATAATAATATTACAATATTTATTGACCGAATACCATTGTCAATAACGACAAAAAAAAATCAGTGTGAAGTTTCAGTATCAAGCGCTATAATTGTATTAAAATGTGGCTGCTGAGTGCGCGTGCCTTGGAAGAAATGCCAATAACCTTAGGGTGTAAGTTTGTCATTTCCAATGGAGCTGCGCGACTTGCACATGGGAGCGATGCACACATGTTCTGCAAGCGGTGCACACATGACGTGTGTGCATTTTTCCAGGTACACCTAGTTAAAAACATCTGAACTTTTCATGCAAGTGCAACTAACCAATCTGTTTCACACTTTGTATAGGATACAGTATACACATTTCAGTAATAACGGTAGACTAATTACCTCAGACGAACACAGCGCACCCAAACACTGCAGTGCTTTTTACTTTTCTCTATCGCACATGTTACTTCAGGTCAGAATAACAACACATGCAAAAATGAGTGCCGTATAGCAGCAGTGAGGAGATTGTATATAAAAAAGATGTAAGGATGTTGCCAGAGTGGCTTTTTGGTTTCTTTTCTTGTGCATCCCAGCCACTAGCTCCCCATATGAAAGATTTTTTAGCATAGGGGTAATATAGTCATTCAACTTCACAATTTGTAAGGTTCAGCATGTATTTGAATAATGATGGCTGGTTCCTTTACTTGAAAGCTCAGATTTAATTATCATAATTTGTTTTGTTTACAGAGTTTGAGGTTTACTCTATCATTATTGTTCACACCTTACAGATGTTGGTCTAGCTTAACCATTGTACACTTAGTAAAATTTTATTTATGAAGTTCAAGAGTTATTTTATTATAAAGAGGTGTGATATTTTGTGTAAATATTTTAGTTTTTGACTATTAAAACTATTTGCTTTAATAATGTTGGTAAATTCAAATAAAGTGGTTAAATAACAAAAAATTCTCCTAGTCCTTGTTAAAAAATATTCAATAATTATTGATACCGAATGATATGAAACATGATATCGTGATAGCCCTACTTGAGCCTTACGAGTTTCTGTGTGTTGACAGGTTTTATATGCTTCTAATAACAAATCTTTGGAAAAAAAATGCAGTTTTGGATGGCATCATCTATTTGGATTTTGGAATATACATTGCACAATGTTGCTTTTCTTAATTATGTTAAATGAAACATTTGTAATGTGTGATTATTATTACTCAAGAATTAGACATTTGACTCGAGGAGTTTTCTACCACAGTTTGCTATGTGTGAACACAGTCATAATTGGAATTTAAAAATTCTGACCTATCCTGCAGGCCACCGGAGCGCAGACATGGTTATGAGCAGCAGTTCCATGCCATCTCAGCTCAACAGGAGCAGGAGGCTCTCGAGAGCAAGCGTCCCCGCATAGAGAATGTGTCCGAAACACACTTTTCAAGATCTCAGCCCACCAGCATCATACTGCCCTCTCAACACACCCTACAGGACGGCATCAGGACCACCGCAGATGTCAAGAAGGTGAGAAGTGTATACCATAATATTGGCAGGGCTCTATGGTAATTTTTTTTATTAGGAGCACTTGTGCACCTAGTCAAAAAGATGTAGGAGACCAATTAAAGATTTAGGAGCACATACAATTATTTTTTCGCCTTAAATGACACAATATTGTTGTGCTGCATAACATACAAAGGTATGGAGGGCCTTTCCTAATATAAAAAATTAAGAAACATGGCTTTAAATAAAGACAGACTGTCCTAAAAAAATCATGCTCTAATTTTATATGCACATCAGTTGTGTTTTTGGTGGCGGTCATCTTTACTTGTGATCTTTTTGGTGGCGGTTATTAAATTTGTTGCACCAAAGTAATTGTCGTGACTACAAAACGCAAACATCACTGTTGATGGGTATTGTATAGGTAAGGGAATTTGGGAGTTGTAGTTTTTTTTTCTTCTATCAGATCAGTTGCTCACATGCACCTTAATATTTTTTCCTGGTCGCACACAGTAAGTTTTGGTCACAATTGGGACTGAAACGCTCACACTGTTGAGCCCTGATTGGTGTGACACATTGAAACATTTCACTATTTTATAAAACAAAACAGGGTTCAGATTTTTGTTGTATTTATTTTCATTTTTGGTTTCTGTTACGCTTGTCTAAGACTGTTTGAAGACTTGCACTTATCCTCATGCTCTCTCTTCTTTTCTGGGACAGGAAAGCCAGTTTGGTGTGAAGGTGGAGGCCTCGTCCCCAGGTGGAGTTCCACAGGTGGGTGAGGATGCGGATACTTCGCCCTCCAAACTCTCCAAGGAGGAGTTGATTCAGAGCATGGACCGCGTCGACCGTGAGATTGCCAAAGTCGAGCAGCAGATTTTCAAGCTGAAAAAGAAACAGGTGCGTGTCCTCGCTAAACTCACTGGTATTAGACGGAGACTGAAATGCTCTTACAGCTCAAAAAGTGCTTTCTTTAAGCTCTAAGCTGTTCATTTTGTAAATACAGAGCTTAAGATGGTTTCAGACACTAGTTGTGTGATGACATGATTGGTTTGTTTAAATAGCAACCAAAGCGGCTGACCTTGTCGCTCGCTCTCTCTTCATGTCCCAGAGTTCAGCCCCATGTCACTGAAAGATTCCTTACACTGGAGCTCACAAATTGGTTTCTTTGTTCAGTTTTTATCTGTAAGCCTTGTGGGAAATGTTGCCCTTCTGAGAGGCTTGTCACAACTCCCTTGTCTGTGCCAACTATTCTTGCTCTGATGATGATGCCAAACCCTTCAGGATTGCATCATGATAATCCCAGAAGTTGCAAATGTACACAATCATTCCTCACTGTGCAGACAATCACGTTTTCTGAAACGACTGATTGTAGAGATAGAGGCATGCTGCTTGAATTTATTTCCCTTGTAAAAATGTGACACAAAAGAACGGTGGATTTGTTTTCTTGCTTTGTAATCCTCTCCTCATTAATTCTGGAATTCACTGCCTGCGTTTTTTTTTCAGTCTCTTACCAATTGTTTTTTCTTGTTCTTCAAACTCTTTATTTTGATCTCAGTCTTTTACCTGTATGTTCGCTCATGTTTAGGAGATTAAACAAATGCCACTTCAGTGGCACTTTAATTATGCAGTGCATTTTTAGTAAGGAAAGTCGCTGGGAAAATATATTGTGGAAGTGTATGAATGTAATATTTACACCTCTGCACATCACTTTGATATGAGAGATTGTGAGAAGGTTTTATTGTGTCTGCTCATGCATCACTCTCATTAGCAGTGTTTGCTGAGACAAATTTTTCTGTTATTATGGCTCATACATGGGTATTTAAATGTGCTGCATCAGTCGTCTCACACGTTGCAGACTGGAAGGATGCTGCAATTTGTTTGCTAAAACAGAACGGCTGGATATGAGTTTTCAAGCAGGAGTAAACTCTCGTGAGCCAGGTAACTGAGACTTTAAAAATGTACTATTTTCAGGATCTTATGTTTAGTTGTTTAATTTATTAATTTATTAAGCACATTTAAAAATGACAGAACTTTCAACCAAAGTATTGTACAGAGACGTTAAAGCCAAGTAAATTTTAAAAAGCAAAAAATGTAAGCAAAATTAACATGTTGGATCCAAAAAATACAGGGGAATTTATTATTATTATTAGTATTATTATTAGTATTAGTATTGTTGAAATTTTGTGTGTGCCTGTATAGTTGTATTAGGCTTCAGGTTTGAGATATATTTGTCATGTTTTTTGTCTCTTAGCAACAACTGGAGGAGGAGGCAGCAAAGCCGGTAGAGCCAGAAAAGCCAGTGACGCCGCCTCCTGTGGAACACAAACATCGCAGCATCGTCCAGATCATTTATGATGAGAACCGGGTATGAACACATTTATATGTGATGTCGTTCTGCCAGTCTCTCTCTCTCTCTCTCTCTCTCTCTCTCTCTCTCTCTCTCTCTCTCTCTCTCTCTCTCTCTCTCTCTCTCTCTCTCTGTGTCTCACACACAAACACACACACACAGAAACCAGATTGTGCTGCTCTTTACAAGACACGTGATTAGGTGTTGTTAGGTATTTATGAAGCATTTTTTTCCATTTAAAATGTTTTAATTTTACTGTTGCTCCATTTTGAAATGAAATTTACTGATGACTTTACTGATGAATATTATTACTATTACAATTTGTTAAAATTAAACAAAACTTTCACTTTGGTAATAAATATTTTCAGTCTCTGTTTGTTTTGTTTTTATTAAATGATGATAAACTCTTCTTTCGATTCATTTGCTTAATCTGCCAGATCCCATAACATTGTAGGTTATACAGTAAATTAAATTTTTATGACTTTATTCCGCAGTTCTGTCCACATTTTCCACATTGTGGAAATCCTAGGGCCCCATGTGGTTAAAGTGTGCTTACATTATTCTCATTGACAAAATACGTTCCTCAGAGTCCTTTAAGATCTCTGGGAGATGATGAGCAATAATACAATGAGCTCAATTAGTAGTTATCTACAGACAATGTGATGTGACTATATAAGAGCTGTGGCTGTAATAAAAACCCATTAGCAAAAATTGAACTGTGAATCAAAGTTGTACATAATCATAAATCTTTGGGTCTTGTGACAGGCCACCTATATAATGTTGGAAACCATTTGTGTTTCTGTTAATGACCAAGACATTGATATCACACAACCATAGATTTCCATTTTTTCACTTTTGATAGAGTAATCGATAGAGAACAGGTGAGTTGAGTCTCACCTAGTGGTGTAATGGATCACAAATGTCACAGTTCGCATCACACTACAGTTTTTGAGAGACAGATTAGACCATTTTTCGGATCAGCGAAAAAGCAGGAGGCAAATGTCATTTGCTTTCCATGTATACAATAATATTACTGCAAAAACTGTTGGTTTTGCCAAACAGACCTCAGAGCCTGTAATTTTAATAAAAATAAAAATCAAGGAAGAACCAGCTGATCAAAAGAAAATATTCAATACGAAAATAATCTTTGCTACTGTAGCTGATAATATTAAATATAGAAATCTAACCTCTTGTACAACAGATCATATTTATTTTCATGTAATGATTAAAAAATTCACTTAGAAAACTTGGTTACACAATGTACAACGATTCACAATGCTACAACATTCACCAGCGTCAAGTTCCATTAAACTGTGATTTTATTCTTTATCATAAACATCAGTGTTTATATCTGAACTATAAATTGTTCTCCCAGCACTTATGTGTTACTTAATTGTTTGTAACAAACTGAATTTTTTTTAAATCTGAATCTCTCTTGATCAAATGCAGATTTGAATGCAGCACTTTGAAGGATTTATAAACATATGCAAATCATTATCATTTATCACTAATGTCGCACAGGTTTGAATTGAGATAATGATTTTTTTATGTTTAATTGTGCAGCTTTACACTGAATGCATTGATGCAGGTTAAACAAACAGTGACAGAAAACACTGTTAATTAATAACCTAAGATCATCATTATATTTTACAAGGAAGCCAAAATGCTTTCATACACATGATTTAAATGACGCAGGAGGCGATCTCTCTACAATTGTTATAAATGTTGGATTAACCTAAAAGTTCAAAAAAGTTATTAATCCATGAGTCGTTCTGAACTGTGTGTTGTGATCCGTACAGACTACGGATCAACCATGATCTGTTGCAGCCCTAGTCTCACCACACAAGTGCAGCAAGAAGAAAAATGAAGAATTTTATGTGGCTCTACATTGTGCCAACATTTTCAGACAAACACAAATTATCTGTGAAATCACTACTACAGATATTCTGTCTCATAGCAACTGTAGCGTCTTTCAGCCAACATAAAAAATGCTGCACCACAGAAATGCTCACATCTGTGTGTTTTTTTTATAATGCGCTGGTGTTTTCAGCAGAGTATAAACACTTACAGCATTACAGAGACATAAAAAAGGACAGCTAGCAGAAGTAATGCAAAACTACAGCAGCCCGTTTGAGAACATCACTACACTTCCAGCATCCATAGAGAAACGGTTCCACAGATGGAAGTGTATTCTTGTTAGATGCTTGCAGCAGATACAAAAACAGATTGTAGATTTGAGTGTAAAGAATTGTGGGATTGTGTAATGGAGGCGTTTCCCAGACAGAACATTGTAGCTCAGGAAATGGTGATTTTGCTTTTTCTTTCTTTTTCTTTTTTTTTCCATGTTTATTTTTACTTCCTTTCACCCTAGAGAAGCAAATGTTTCCCAAACAAGTAATAAATTGCTTGTGTGCTTAAACAATTTGTGTTTCTCCTATTGAAGCCCCACACATTCTGTCTCGATCGAAGCTGGCAGTAAACAAATGAGAGCACAGTTTGTTAGTTTAGTGTGGTGTGTCAGCAGGCAGACTATCTTAACCACAAGGCCATACATCTGTCACTTTTACCAACATTCTTTCTCTGTTGTGTCACAGAAAAAGGCAGAGGAAGCCCATAAGATACTGGAGGGGTTGGGGCCTAAAGTGGAGCTGGTGAGAGCTGTGCGAAATTGTTTTCTAATGCAATATATTTTGAGTATATATTCATCTAGTAAATCTGCTGGCATTTCCCCTGTTTCTCTTCAGCCTCTGTACAACCAGCCCTCTGATACTAAAGTCTACCATGACAACATTAAGACGTGAGTATCCGCTCTCTGTAAGCTCACAGTAAATAATGCTGACAGTGACTTTGACCTGACCTATCAGATGTGTGTGAAAGGGATTGCAGGCTACATGATTAGTTCATGTGACTTCAGTTTACTTTTGCTTCATTTGTTGATTTTCCAAGATAGTCAATAGCAATTTAAAACACAAGCCACTCAAATGTATGGCAAGCACTTTACCTGAAGGAAATGTTCATAAGATGGTCATGAATCATTTATAATCATAACATGTCATGAATATGAAAAAGATTTGATGCATGCTTATAACCATTGTCATAGATTGGAGGAACTATGACGTCATCTTGTAGGCCAATTGGGTGCTAGCATAAAACTGGTTTCCTTGATAAATTCCGCATAGGATTTTCCCATAGGCTTTTTGAAATTTGCAAATAATAAGCTCTGTGTTCAAACACAATTCATCACACTTTTATTTTATTTATTTTTTACACGTTTTGTTCATCGGATAATCCTTACACGAAAATGCATCTTTTAGCACTTTTGGATCTTAAATGAAAAAGCAAAAACTGAAAAGCTTACATTTGGCTATAAACGGACTACAGTGCTTTCGGGGCGCTCGTCTGTCACTTTAGCACTACCCTGCTAATGATAACTTTTCAAGCTTATTTTAGAAATATGTTATATAACAAAGATGTACTCTCTCTGTGTATTATATTATAATCCATGCTATATATTATAAACAAATACAAATACGCAAAAACATCTCTGTATATAGACCTACATGCCTTTTGGATCGTTTTTTTATGTGGGAAATACATTTGTTTTGCTTTACGGTTGTTGTAAAAGTTTGAAAATGCATACTGTATGTTCTATAAATGTGCCTACATGGTTTTATCATAAGACATATTTAGAGTGTATCGAACATGTGCAAACAACACTTAGTAATAGACAACAGGAATGAGGCGTGAGGAACCAAGTGTATCAAATGCTTGCAAGTTCCATCATGGATAGAAATAAACATTCAATATTATTATACTTTTTTTGTCCCAAAGTACAGTGAAAAGCAGCCCATACAGTCACATATGCTATACATTTTAAGGAGGAGTGTAAATATTGCATTTATGATGGAGTTAAATATGTGAAGATGATGGAAAAAAAAGACAGAAAATCAATCGATCGCGTTAAAATTTGTTACTTTTTTTTGTATTTTTAAAAATGTAAATACACATTTGCATTACTAAAGGCAGGAAAGAGACAGGCTGCACTGGTAAGCAGTATCTTCATAATATAATTTAATTAAAATAAATGATCAACAAATGAATCTGTCATGACGGTCTTTACAAGTGAAGGCATTATCTACACACAATATGAATTCCCAATTAGAAAAATACTACAAACTATGAAATACTTTTTATGAAAATACTAAAATCACAGACAAATCCGAATCCCCAATGCAAGCGGGCTGTGTTTCAGACAGTGCAGCTTGATGACTGATAATGTCTCTGAATCGCCTGTAGTCCCATTTAGCTACTTGATAGCAATCTTTTTAAAGAAGTGAAACCGATTTAAAAAATCAAGAATGGAATGTACTGATGTGTTATATTTCATAGAATAAAATGTAAAAGTATCCTGAGTTTGTGTTAGCCACAACCTTATTTAAGCGATTTAACCGAAATTCTATAAAAAAAAACAAAAAACTTTGACTTCGGGACGAGGGGACCGGAACTGCTAAAATGCTAACTCGCTTTCAGGTTTTTGCATACAAATTGACGTCATAGTTCCTTCACTCTGTTAAGTGTCATTTACATAGTTATGTTATTAAATGCAAAGATGACATTGTTTGAGATGTCTTTATGACAACTTGACATAACCAAATGCATCATAACCTGTCAGTGTCTGTTTCGACATTATCAAGACAACATGACTTGTCATAAATCTGTCTTAAAACTGATTGTCATGAGGCCATTGCAATTGTCATGAATTTCATAACAGCATCATTAATTTGTTCCTTGAAATCAACTAGTTGTGCAAATTGAATTAACTTAATTTGTGTGAGCATTGACACTTTTACTGGGAATTTAATTACAAATTCAGTTGCTCCACTGAAAAAAGTAATCGGAAAAAAATATTCTTGACTGAAATTATGGCTTCATGACAGTCATGTTACACACTACATTCTGCTCTTCTTTCTGGTTTATGACCAGTGGAAACCATTGTCTAGCAGATTAGTATTTCTGATATTATCAAACTAAAAAGTACTAAAACAATACCAATATATATTGATATATTACAGCTTACACGTAGTTCCTGTATATTTGCCCTTTTTAATGTGTTAAGAGGCAAGTAAATTTGTCATTATGTGAAAAATGAAATAAAACTTGCCAAAGCATGATTCTATTACTATAATTATTATTATTATTTTTTTAGAAATACAAACTTGAATCAGTGTAATGCGTGACCTTTCATTTCTCATCCACCTCATCTCAGTCATTAGATGCTTTCAAAGAGTCAACAGACACTTGATGTTGCATGGTGTTTGCAGAGTCATTTATATGGTAAACATTGACTCACCAACTCATTTGTTGACTGGTTGATTAGTAAACCAGAGTATTCTTGCAGGATTTATTATGGGAACAATAATGGTCTCTCCTGATATCTGCAGCAAGCACACAACAATCTGTGTGGGTTAAAGAGAAACTGCTGAATTTATGTAGACAGGTCAAGGTCAGTCAGTCTGTCTGTCTGTTACTCACACAGACACAATAGAGGAGGAGGAGTGAAGTCCTCTATTCTCATGAATAAGCAAAAACTACGTTTTTTACACTACTATTCAAACGTTTGGGGTCAATATGATCTACACGTTGCTTTAAAAGTAAAGATTTCTTCTCTTTTTTATGTTTTTTTTTTCAATGCATTTTTGGCATGATAAATGGCATGACATTATTTGTTATTTACATATTACATATTCTCTTTATTATCATTTCAGATAGACAGAGAGAGAGACAGACAGACAGACAGACAGACAGACAGACAGACAGATAGATAGAAAATTGGACAGGCAGACAGACAGACAGACAGATAGATGGATGGATGGATGGATGGACAGACGGATAGAAAATTAGATAGATAGACAGACAGACAGAAAATTAGATAGATAGACAGACAGACAGACAGACAGAAAATTAGACAGACAGACAGACTGTCACTCTAGCTGCAGATAGTGACCGATCCTACATTAGGCTTGACAAAACGGAGTAAATATTAAGTAGAACAAGGCATTAGTTTGCAAGTCATGTTGAATCACACCTCACATCCAACAATTTTGAGTCTAGTGCTTATGACAGACGACTTACTGGCTTGTTTTTTTACCTGAAGAGAAGGATTCAGCTGTTCTGATGAAGTCAGGAGCACTCATGATCCACCATGTTTGTCTGTGAGCAGGTTATGTAGCAGCAGAGAGATCTTGTTCACTGTGCATTGTTCGCTGCTTTTATGAGGAGGGAATGTAAACACCGGCTTTTATTACTGCAGGAATCAGGTGATGAGGAAGAAGCTAATTCTTTTTTTCAAGAGGAGGAATCATGCACGTAAACAGAGGGTAAGTCTCTATCTCTCTCTCCCTCTCACTTTCTCTCAATTCAATTAAAAAACATACATGTATATAAAAAAACATAGTAAACACAGTAGTAAAAAACAACAACAATAATAATTATAAAATAAATAAAAAAATTATCTCTAAAGTTTAGTTTGCTTTATTGGCATAACATTTTTTACAATATTGCCAAAACAATTGATTTACTTACATCATCAAATTAACACAATATACAATAAATGACAGGTAAAAAGGAACAAAACATACAATATATCAAATAATAATTACAAAAATATAAACTCTCACTTTCTTTTGTGCAGTGAATAGTAAATTCATGTGTTTGAGGGTGTAAGTGTTCCTCCATCAGGAGAGATGACTGAAGTTACAGAAAAATTAGTTTCTGGAAAAATCTAGAATTTTGAAATGCATGTTTTGCATGTCTGTGTTCTGACCTTTATACATGCAAACGCTATTTTCATGAAATGGCAACTTAGTGATCACATTAGTTTGAGCTTAGAGAAGTTACAAAGTGAATGGAGAAATATTTATAGAGAAAATGGATGCTAATTTCTGACTAAAAACCCTCAAATGAATAACAGATAATGTGTGTTGTAACAGTGACTCCTCTCATTTGCTCAGTTGATCTCTGTGCTTTATTCAGACATGTCATCAATTCCATATAACTTCAGTTTATGTTAAATGTTGGTTTATTGTTTTTTTATGTAGATAGTTTATTGTCTTTGTCTGGACTTTTGACAGAAGAGGTCAGGGGTTAGTTCATGACTCTTCATAAAAGTTATGATAGCAGTTGCACCTACTTAATGTCAGGTTTTTGATTGATTTAAAGCCCCTTATCAGCTGTTGTATAAAAGCTTTTTATAACAAACCAACACTTTGTTTGATTACCTGTGTCAAGGCACCGAGTTGTATAATATGTTGCATAATTCAGTGTTTGTCTCTGGGAAAAACTACATTTAATCCATGCAAAAATTGCACAACCACAACAAAAATAATCATGTTTTCATAAGTTGCAGCAATAAACAAACTAGTATACCTTAATGCATGTGCTTTTCTTACTTTGTTTATATAAAGCAAGATCCATTTTAATGAAAAATACTCTTTGTTGTATTTACACAACAAAGCACAAATAGAAAAAAAATATCTGTCCCACATTATATTAGGTGCCTTTTAACTAATTACCTAAAAACAATTGTTTTGTACAATATACTCATAGTTTTCATTATGTTATTTATTTATTGCTATTGAGGTGGAAATGATTATTGGATCGGTTTAGTGGTACTTGTAATGTTTGTGTATTTATATAGCACATTTATTGTGTATGGCCATACACTCAAAGAGCTTCACAAGCATGAGGGGGTCTCTCCACACCTCCACCAGTGTGCAGCATCCACTTGGATGATGCGACGGCAGCCACAGGACAACGGCGCCAGTGCACTCACCACACACCAGCTATAGGAGAGTGGAGAGACCGTAATAGAGCCAATTAAGTGGATAGGGATGATTGGGAGGCCATGATGGTAAGAGCTGATAGAGGAAATTTGGCCAGGCCACCAAGGTTATACCCCTACTCTTTACGAGAAATGCCATGGGATTTTTAATCACCACAGAGTGTCAGGACCTCGGTTAAACGTCTCATCTGAAGAACGGTGCCCACTGACAGTATAGTGTCCCCTTCACTTTTACTGGGGCATTAGGACTTACACAGAGCACAGGTTGAGCACCCCCTGCTGGCCTCACTAACACCACTCTCAGCAGCAACCTAGTTTTCCCATGTGGTCTCCCATCCAGGTACTGACGAGGCTCAGCCCTGCTTAGCTTCAGTGAGTAACTGGTCTTGGGCTGCAGGGTGATATGGCTGTGCATTTAAGGTTGTTTAATATAGGATAGGGTTATGGTCAGCAGGGTAGTTACATATGTATTTATTTAAATTAATTACATGCAGATATTTTAATGAATGAATGCCAAAGTATAATAGATATACATCCATCTGCATAAAAAGTGCATTTTATTGAAATTCCTTTAGATTTTTATTTGTAATTTGTAGTTTAGTATATTGTAGTTAATGGGTCAGTTTAAAACGCTTAGCAGAAAACAAATATTACCATTAACTTGATTTTTACTTGTTGTTTTTGAGATGCATTGTTCGGTAGATTGCTTCATTTCACTGGATATGTAACATTTTATTTCTTCTGTGTTTTTTTGAGCGCAAAATCAAATGTCTTGCGTAGATATCTTTAGGCTGCTTTCTATGATCATTACCTGTGGTGATGAAGATTGTCCGTTTCTTTCTGCCTGTCTTTGTCTTTTGTGCTTCAGGACTGTTGATAATGAATGCTCTCTTAAAATCCTGTTCCAAAAATAAGCTGCGCACAGTTTGATTGCTGTTTTTTTTTTTAAAGTTTGTTCTCAGGAAGGTAAAGTTCAGTGCAGTTGCTTGTTAGCAGGCTCGGTCGGTCAGACCTGCTGGACCAAGAACAGTCAAAGTGGTGACATGGCCAAAAGCCAGCAGGAAGGTTAACTGTTTAGAGAGGAGGGAAAACAAATCTTTTTTTTGTCCTGTAAGTACTGCAGTGTAGACTCAAGTGCTCTTGTTTCTTTGTACAACTCCTCTTGTTGAACCTTTTTATCTTTGCTCGCTCCCTCTCCCCGTCTTATCTTTCTTAGTCTCTTTCTATCTGTGGTTTCAGGTTTGTAAATGACATTGCAGGCCAAGAACATCACAGAGAATACCAGGTTATAGGAAATTAAGAGTCAGGTTAGCATGATTAAATTAGCAGGGCATATATTGTTTCCTGCTTCCCACAAGATTTCCAGTCAAAGGGCACCTTTAGGGCCAGGATATGCAGTTTTGTTTCAGAAGAGCAGAAGTGATTGTATAAGAGCACAGTTTATTTTCAGACACAAAACAGCTAGTTTTCCTTTCAAAAATAAAATGCAAGAATTTTTTTCTTTCGAAAGAAAATGCTTTTGGGTGCAACAAATAGTCAGTTAAAAGCTAAATGTAATCAGTTATGTAAATTATTTTTGCACACAACCCTTGCATTTTTATTTTTTTTACATTTACAGTATTCGGTATGTGCATTATTTCTTTTATTTTTAGTGGACCTGTAATCAATAACGAACCAAAAAATTTATAAATTTGTTGAAATGGTAATTTTTGGATTGTTTCAAATCATATTTTATTAAAATGGTTATTTTCGGATTACAATGCAAACAGTGCTTAATTTGTAAGTGAATAATTTTCAGAACAAAACCAGGAAATAAGATGGCGTTACTAAGCGGTTATAGCGTAAAATCAAAAAAAAAAAAAAACTGATCTAGCATCAAATTTCTGAACAGTCTTTAATTATTTTGTGCAATAAACTCTTATGGGTCAACCATGGATAAAAAAACATGAATGTATGAACATGTATAAAACCTCACTATTCAGTTCACTAACACCACTGACATTCAGTTCACTTCACTATTATTAGCACTTCTGTCATGTTTTTCTGGCTGATTTGATATCTTCCCGCTATCCTGATCCAGTGGTGCAGTTTCATCTTCTGTTGATCAGACTCATTACCAGATTTACTCGTGGTTTTAAAAAAACTAATATATGCTTCACTGCCTCTGGCATTTTGAAAATACATAAATTATTTAGGTAGGCCACTATGCCATTATTTATTTTGGCTGCACACGAAACAATAATCACCAACCCATGAGAGATTGTAAACGTAAGAAAGCTGATTGGTCGAAAGTGACTACCTTTATGTGTCTGCATGTGCACACAATCCACACAGCTTTGCTCGCTGTTTTTTACTCGGACTCATTCACATTCTCTCTCTCTCTCAATTCAATTCAATTCAATAATTGCTTTATAGGCATGACAAATCGTCACCTTGGAATTATAAGGTTCTATCTGCGTTCTGAATGATTTTGAGATATTGAGCTTTAAAGTTTTGGCATTCCATAGCAAACAGTATGTGTGTAACATTTGTTTTTTTTAATAAAACGTCTTAAAAATGTAAACAACTTATAAAAAACATCCCATAATGTAAATAAGTTGTCAATTAATAAGAATATATCAATAACTCAATTTTGACAAAAATGTCAGATAGAACCTTCTAATTCTAAGGTGACGAAATGTTACAAATGTATTGCCAAAGCAGTTCTAAAGTTTACATAAAAAGTAACATGCATATATAATAAAAACAAAACAGTAAACACCGTAAATAGTAGTAAAAAAGGTGAAATTTATATATAATAATTAAATAAAATATCAACAATACATCATATTGTTCAACATATCACATTATTATTCAATATATCATATTGTTCGTACAAATCAGTACAAAAATAATAATAGATCAAAATAAACTGTACATTTAACAATCAACATTTTAGAATAAAACAGTAATAAAAACAATAATAATCAGTATATTTACAATAATTTATTTATAAAAATCTGTGTGTGTGTGTGTGTGTGTGTGTGTGTGTGTGCGTGCGTGTTTGCAAGCGCATCACTAATGTTTTTATTGGTCTTCTCTCTTTTTGTGACGGGCGTTAATGTGTTGCGCGGCTAGAAGGACACAGTCAGTTTTTTCTCCTAGTAAATACTCAAGCTGTGTTTTAGTGTCCAACTCAGTGAATTGTGGGCAAATGTTTTAGAGTTTGGGGTAGAATGTTTCTCTCTCTCTCTCTCTCTCTCTCTGATTGCAAACCATTTTAAGCAAATGTTAGGTGTTAGGTGTACATATTATCAGTTAGATTAATAAAAAAAAAGCCTTCAGAATATTGTCATATAGCTTGATTGGCCAAAAATATTTTAACAGCTAAATAATTGTTTGGTTGATTAGCAATAGATTTCATCCTTGCATAGAAGTTTACTGAATAGTGGTAATTAACTGGATAACTTGTTGTGATGAGCTTAATTTATTAATTTTTTGAGTATTGGAGCTATTTACTTATTCATTTATTTTCTTTTCGGCTTAGTCCCTTAATAAATTAGGGGTCGCCACAGGGGAATGAACCATCAACTTAACCAGCATATGTTTTACCCAGCGGATGCCCTTCTAGCTGCAACCCATCACTGGGAAACATCCATACACACTCATTCACACTCATACACTACGGAAAATTTAGCTTACCCAATTCACCTTTACCACATGTTTTTGGACTTGTGGAGGAAACCGGAGCACCCAGAGGAAACCCACGCGAACACGGGCAGAATATGCAAACTCCACACAGTGCTACCCACTGCGCCACTGTGCTGCTGGAGCTATTTCTATAGAATAGAAAACACTGCTTTCTTTAAGTTTATTTCTTTTTCACAACAAGGGACTATAAAAATTGATCTGGTAGATTAGTTGAATGTAAATTTCTAAAACATTTTCTTTGTTTCCTCAGGAGCAGAAAATTTGCCAGCGGTATGATGAGCTCATGACAGAGTGGGAGAAAAAAGTTGAGCGTATGGAAAACAACCCACGCCGTAAAGCCAAAGAGAGCCGCACACGAGAATACTACGAGAGGCAGTTTCCTGAGATTCGCAAACAGCGCGAGCAACAGGAGCGTTTCCAGAGGTCAGCCAGGCCCTCAGTTTTCATGATGACCTAGTGAACGCTCTGTCATTCACACACATTCACAAGTATTGCTTTTCCCTGACACAGAAGTGATGTAACATTTAATGTAAACACTGAAGGCGCTGTGTTTCTGTCCTGACTCAGCAGATGGCCAATCAGCATTGAGGATTCTGTGGGTGCTAGGGTCAGAAGTCAGGCTGTAATAGTTCCTAGTACAGAGATCCCAGGGCTTTCCTGAATTACAGGGAAATCTATCTAGAACAGAACTAAAGCAGAACATTCGCATACCGTTGACCTCAGTTCACCAAAACACAGATACTGTTGTTTCTTCTGATAAAACAGAAACAAGTAACCAGATTATAGATACTGCCTTTCTTGCATACGACTGTTTGGCAGCTTTCTGATGTTCAGTTGTTTACTAAAACAAGAATAGAGGTGAGAGTCAAATAATTTACTTGATTCTGAGGGTAAAAGTTATTTATTGTACTTTTGAACAAAAAGTCAGTAAAGTCTGGTGGTTCATTAAATATGTTCACAACTGCTTTGACAGCTTTAGTCAGTGAGTCAGTGAGTGAGTCATCACTTTTCTCAGGGTTATTATTTTTTATTAGTTATAATTTTTGTTAATTATTAGTTAAATCTAAATTTTAATAAATGTTTAATAAAAAATAAGATCAAAATACTAATGACAAACAATAGGATATAAAAGATAATTAAACAATACTTAATTTGTCATCTACATTGTTTATTTAAATTAGATTTCAATTTAAAAATTACATGATGTTTACACCTAGTGAGTTCCTGCATTTTTTCTGATGGTATAGCTATCCGATTGTGAAAAGGACTGGTTTAAAGACTGATTTATACTTCTGCGTCAAGCACACGCATATGCTCTGGCGCAGCCTTTGCACGGTCACATACCTCCACCATGGCTGACACGCACCTCTCAAAAAATATAACTACACTACTGCTGGTTCCTGCCTCTGAATGAGTGAGTTTTAGCTACTTGTACATTAAGGTAGCGTTCAGAAGAAATAAAACACCTGCGAAAAAACTCCACACAGACTATCATAACGTAATGTACTGCCAGCTAGAGTTTCAGAAGTGTTCTTGCAGAGCAACATAAACAGTAGGCAGAAATGCATGGCCTTGCGCAAGGCATCACTCGACGCAGAAGTAGAAACCAGCCTTAAATGCCCTCACCTTAGACTGGTCTAAGTGCATCTGGATGCTGAAACCACATATATAAATTTTACCTCTCTCAAAATAAAAATTGAGAGTGCACATGTTGTGGGGTATATGCCCATCAGATATACAAGCGTAAGGCCACTGGTGACCATTTGAGATGTGTTTTATTTATTTTACATTTTTTTCATTTAGTTTTATTTTTGACTCTGAAATTATGAAAATAAATTGTTAAATTAATATCAGATAGCAACATGCACAATAGGGACGCAGCACGTTCCTGTAGCCTATGTCTGTAAAAAGAGAGGAATAATAATAGAACAATATTGTGTTTCGTTTGTTTGCACAGGCACATCTTTATTTTGGGGCGAGAGTATGTGTTATACACAAATGAATTAAAACCCTTTAGATTGATGTCTTGCCGTGTATGACAAAAAATAGATGTTTAATTTAGCCTATAATGAAAGTAATCACAGAGCCTGCCTTGTGCGCTTGTAATGATGTTTTACAACCTGCATGTAAAACCATTTGAATGGCAATTAAGATCTATAGCTTACATTTCTGTAAATAATGATATTAATTAAATAAAATGCAGTGTATCTGACACTTTAGCGTGGGATTTGAAGATCAGAATTATATTCATTTACCGGAGGCATATTCATGTACGCAAATGTAAATGTAACCGTTTTCAGACATCAGATAGCTATCCGACCAGAAAAAAAAAACGCATAAAGTGACCAGGTGTAAACAGGCCCATAGATTTTAAGCGTTGTTTTTTTTACAATTTTTTTATTTAAAAATGATCATTTCAGAACCAGTCAGACGAAGTCATTGGTGATAAAACAAGTCCGGTTCTGAAAAAAAATTTCAATTCGTAAGCCACATCAGACTTTCTTGTTAGTTCTGGCAATCTGTCTTTTTCCCTAAATGAGTTTTCCCCCTCATAAAGATTGCCGGACTCCATACTGTATTTCCGCTCATTCAGATCAAACTCCAACTTCTGTGAGCATGGTTTGACTGTCTTGATTGTTTAGACAAGTCCGAGTATGTAGCTATTGTTGCTGGAACAGTCTCTAAACCAAAGAACTTCAGCGCTCCAGAGCTCATGAATAGACTGAGAGGAATCTTGCCAATAGCTGTAACCACTGCTTCAAAGGCTTTCTGTGGGAGAAGAAACAGGGTGGGACTATGGTCTGCGTGCTTGCTTGGGAAATCGCTGTTAAATGGTACAGAGACAACAAAGTCAGGAACAGAGACACTCTTTCTCTAACCATGCTTCATCCTTCCTGTATTTAGAGTTGGCCAGAGGGGGACAGGCCTGTCTGCCACCATCGCAAGAAGTGAACATGAGATTTCTGAGATCATTGACGGCCTCTCGGAGCAGGAGGTAAACCACCGTTTTAATATCTGACGCATAGCCTGAATTTAAAGAAAAAAAGATGTGTCTGGGTTTGCCTCAAGTACACTACGTGCGTTATCCAGACATTTGGAGCTTCACCCAAAAACAGCACCTTCTAACATGCATCAGCTTTCATTGAAGATAGCAACAATACTTATGTGTGATACTATTAGGTGTTTTGCTGGACTGAATGTAAAGTAAACCAGGAGTAGGCCTAATCTAGAATAATAAATCATGGCTTTAAAAAAATTTCTTTCTGAAAGCCAAATTAAGTACAGATTACTAACACTTAGACAATGTGCTTGCAAAATACAAATGTACTTAATGTACTAATTTAAAACCACCTGTACAAGCCAGAACTGGCTGGATTGAGGTTGCCACATGGAAAAACATAAAAACAAACTTAGAAAAGTTTCAAATCATGTGCAACTGAGAAGCTAACATCAGCGACAGCTGAAAAGAGTGCAGTCAAGAACTTAGTCTATTATAGCATGAGGTTTCAAGGCATCCTGTTATTGGTTGAGATAAACTGCACAATGATGTTAAATCAAAGAAAATGGCTTACTAATAAATCTATTCATAATCATTTTATTTATTGGAGTTAATAACTAATGAAAAGAAATTGTATTTTGATGATAGTAAAAAAGAAATACAATTAAAAAGAAATATTAACACAGTAGCTAACAATGTTGGGTAACTTGAAAAAAGTAATAGATTACAAATGACTGACTACTACTGGGAAATTGTAATCTGATTACATTACTAATTACCTAATGTAAAAAGTAATCAGATTAATAATTACGTTAAAGTGTGTGTGTGTGTGTGTGTGTGTGTGTGTGTGTGTGTGTGTGTGTG
>CAIGQZ010032912.1:1811000-1834101 GCA_903798205.1 Danio tinwini | reverse complement strand
TGTGTGTGTGTGTGTGTGTGTGTGTGTGTGTGTGTGTGTGTGTGTGTAAAATACAAAATAAACTGCAGCTCTTTCAGTAATTTTATATCCCCTAAAAAAAAACATTGCAATGGGTTGATAACAGCAGCTTGACATATTCAAAAGGCTCAGAGTTGGCCTAAAACTTAAAATTCTCTTATCATTCACTTGTTCCAAACCTGTTTATCTTTTTTGGTGGATTTGGTGGGTTTTTGGAACACAAAAAAAGTCATGAGGAAAACTGAATACCTGTAACCATTGACAGCTATAGTACGCAAAAGCACTGCAGTTTTTGGGTGTTTTGTGTTTGTCTGAGGTGATTAGTCTATTGAAATGTGTATATTCCATACAAAACATGAAGCTGATCAGTCATTTGTCGTGTGACTCGCAGTTTTCAACTGGAGCGCCTGGAAAATGCGATATAAAATCCAATCGCCTCCATTGGAAATAACGAACTTGCACACGCAAAAGATGCAATATGTGAACAGCCCCATAAGTAGCTTTACTCCCTGAAAAAATCAATTTAGCCTGTTTAGGCTGAGTGTTTTTGTCCATCTTGATGACGAGTATTGTCATAGAATGCGTTCAAGTGCTTGAACAAGTTGCTGGTCAAGTTAAAAGCAGTCGAAGGTTCTTTAGAGACTGGACATAGACTGCATTTCACAGCAGTATTTTTGTTTTTACACTCAATGAAAGCAATGTAATGTCTGTATTTCCACTTAAAGAAGCAACCATGATTATTAACTGATGTTGCGGTGGAAAACATGATTTAAAAGAAGCATTTTTTTTCTACTTAATACTATATTTGTTAAGTACATAATGCAATTACATTGACTTTAGTAACTAATTAAATTACACAGATTTGAAATGTAATTTGTTACATTACTGTGTCTAATTACCTCAAAAATGTAATTAGAATACAGTAATGCATTACTGTTGAACACCCAACTCTGCTAGCTAATAATTTCTCACTTTTTCTATTCTTCCTCCAAGAAATCAGCTTATTCAATTCTGGACCAGGCCAATAGACCTAAGACCATTCGAAACCTTGACAAAGAAATCAGGTTTCTGTTAATCTGGTTTAAAGGGTCCTTTTAGTCTAGGACTAGGCTTGTCTAAAAAAACACCCCGTTACATTGTAGTTTATAAGAGATGTCCCCTTAGACAGCAGTCAGAGACCAGCAAGAGTTCTAGTTTAAAGTATTGGCTTCTATGAAAGAGATAGAAAAACTCAATCAAACAGTTGGTGCTGCTCCGCTGTTTGGAAAAACGGTGATCACGCAGTTCTCTTTCACTCTGCTTTTGTACAATCACTTTCAATAAAAAAGTCTGCTTAATGCATAAAATGTCAATTGTGTTAGACCTTTAATTGTTGCACATTTAGATGGTTAACCTTGGTGAATTCTATGAATAAATGCCATTTTTTTTCTCCTGGAGGACAGAAGTTGTTTTTCAGAGTAATCTGATTGGAGCTTTTGATTATTGGCCAGTCATGTCTCACAGTCAGTAAATGTACTGTGGGGTGTGCGTGAGCTCTCTGAAAATGAGACTGCAGTGCTGTACAGATATGCTGGATCTCACCTATTTGTCTTCCTCAGAACAATGAGAAGCAGATGAGGCAGTTGTCCGTCATTCCTCCCATGATGTACGATTCTGAGCAGCGGAGAGTGAAGTTTATTAATATGAACGGTCTGATGGATGACCCCATGAAGGTATACAAGTCCCGCCAGTTCATGAATGTCTGGACCGAACACGAGAAGGAGATCTTCAGGGAAAAGTGAGTAACTGCAGCTCATGTCGGTCATTTGCTGCACGATATTGGAAAAAACTGACATCGCGATATATATATTTTTCTGCAATATTGAGCTTAATTTCACCGGATGAATAGCTTCATTTAGAAACAATTCATAATTTTAGATTTATTGGGATGGTTTTATGAATTATATCTGCATGACATATAATAAATCAATCACAATAATTGTTTAATACTGTAGAGCAAAGATACATATAAATGAAACAGTGCTTTGTTATCTGGTAGTCTAGCAGTATTCAGGTGTAGAAACTGAATAGTCAAATGAAAACAACACTGTACTTTTAATTGTATATAACTACAATTAATCGTTCTTAAAGTTACAAACATAATTTCTTGTGTCTGAATGCTTTAAACTGGCTTGAAATGCTTACACAACCACAGAAAACACATAAAAATGATAACCTTTTGGGTAACTTTATGGTTAAGAAAAAAGGAGGATCTTGTGCTTAACTAAATTGACATTTACATGCTCTGAGCATGTTTTTACACTTTATTCAAATGAAATAAGATAAGACAGATAGTATTTTATTAGTATTCTAGTATGCAATTCAATATGAGCTTCTTTTTTGCCTTCTGATGGTTTATATAAACTTAAGCGATTACTCCACTAATAAGATGTTTTCTCAACTGTGCTCCTGGTCAAGTATAATCCCGACAATGTTTTGCAGATGCACACATTGCGATATCAATGCTGAAACGATATATTGTGTAACCCTAATGATATAATGTGCAGCCCTCTCACCTTTGACCTTTCTGTGATTCAGGTTTGTGCAGCATCCTAAGAATTTTGGGCTGATCGCCTCATTTCTGGAGAGGAAGGTGGGTTTTCTGTTTTGTGACGTTGAGTATGCTAGACTGCTGGATGTTCACTGAATGACTGTAACAGCTTTTTGTCTAATTTTCATTTAAAATCCAAGCCCAAGTGATACATCTGTGTTTATATTTTCTCGCACTTTCTCTATTCCTACAGTGTGTGTCCGATTGTGTGCTGTACTACTATTTGACTAAGAAGAGTCAAAACTATAAGACGCTTGTCAGACGAAATTTTGGAAACCGCAGACGAAGGAATCAGGTACTGGAAAAAAAGTTGTTTTTTTTCACTTGTTTCACTATGAATGTGTATGTTGATGTTATATGAATGTGATTTGATGTCAAATCCAAGTTTCTTCATCTCATTCATTCAACTGGTAATAGAAGTTGAGTTCTTTGCATTACAATTTTGTACATTGTCTTTATTTTTAAGTAATTTTATTTTATTTTCAGTTTTTGATCAAATAAATGCACCATTTGTAAAAAAACAAAAAACTAAATGACTTAAACTGTAGTCACCAATTATACACTAAACACTAAAGAGACAAAATGACATAACTATATGCAGATGTCATTAGTATTAACAAACATTAATTTTGTTTTTGTATGTGAAATATTGCAATCTTTCATGGTTTAGTTGCCTTTATGTGGTTTGGCGAATTTTTTTAGATGCATTTTAGGGCTCAAGAAGCCCTCTGGTGTTCAGTATGCAGTACTCCAATAGGTGCATGTCAGGCCTAATGTTTTTATAAGAATGGGTGTGTTTATATCATGCCTGATGTGAAGTTGTTGTTGTTAATTTTTTTTAACAAGAAGGTTTGTTTTGTGGTTGTTTTTGTACACTGTTGACTGTGCTTTAAGATCCAGGCTGTGTGCACGCAGGTTATCAGGCAAAAAGGCATCTATGGTTTGAGAGTCTCTTTTGCTCTCTCTGATTTATGGAGGTCTGCACAGCTTTCCAGGAATCTGTTTTATCTGTTTGGCACAGCCTAGAGGCTCCATGCTGCTGTCAGGGACCACAGAGGGAAAGGAGAAGAACATGAGAGTTTCAGACTCCAACTTTAAAGCTGTTTTAGTACAGTTAGCTCCTGATTCCTGCTTCCACATTCATGCATACTTTAAACTGTTTTTCCTTCTCTGATTCTGACAGGGACAAATGATATCATGTAAACATCATAATGAAGCATCAACATTTGCATTAATACAAGCATGTTGTGTCCGATTCATTACCGCAGGATATTTAAAGAACTATTTTATTTGAATGTCATCTAGACAGCACATGGTGTTAGATAGTGTTAACCAATCTATTTAGGCATTGTTTTAAACTACTGTTGCAAGTAAAAGTAAAAGCTCTTAAAATCTTGCCACGGTTAATGTAGTCATTTAAATCCGATAAAGGCTAATGTAATTAGAGAAATGGTGTTGCCACTGGTCACGATGCTGTCAAAGGAGACTTTGACCTTCAGACTGTATGCCTCAGTCAGAATGTTTGTTTTCTTGAGGAAAGGATTTGTCCTGTTTTAATGGGGCAAAAATCAGATATTAATGCATTATCATTTTACTTTTTTACATTAGATGAAGTTGCATATTATAGAGCATTTTGGGAGTTGTAAACAAAAACAATGGTCCCAACGTATTTCCTGTTTTACATTTTTAATTTTTATAACTTCCAAGAACCAAAAAAGAGCCACATAATAATAAATAATGTTATGATAGCTGTTTTAACATTAAGTTATGATTAAATTACCTCGTTACAGTTATGAAATAGTTTAAAAACAAACAGGGCCAATTAATAAATGGCATGACCACATTGAAATGGTTTTTACCAGTGTTTTGGTCCTGTGTGTTTCATAACAACCAGTTGTGATTGTAAAAAAAAAATAGATGCAATGTGATACTGGAGGTGGAAAATGAATTTAGGATCATGGTAATAATCTAGATGCATACTGTTCCATTAATTGTGTACATTTCATCTTGCTGTATTCTGATAATTCGTTAAAATAAACTATAGTCTTCTTTTAACTGGAATTTAGGTTTTCAACAAGATGGCCTTCACAAAACATCTACTGCAAAAAATATTAATTGTCAGTACATCTAAAAGTAAAAAATCAGGCATGAATTTACTCACTTTTTTCTTTATTTTTCTTTTTTTTAATTATTACAATAGACAATTAGCCTTATGAACAGGATTTTTCAGCCAGCCAAAAAACATATAATCATATACAAAATATAATCAAAATGCAGTTAGTTAATTAGACCTAAGCATTCATTAAGTTGTTCTAATCGAAAACAAGATGAAGTCGTATAAATGGAAGTGCTGTGAGTAGTTGCAGCTGAGCACTCAAAGCCATAGAGAATACTGTGGTAAAATAAATGTTCATATTTTAAAGACATGGTGTTGCACAATGAAATTTAATGCAGTGCTCTTTGACCCACTTTAAATTGTCTCAATAAGGCAGCGTACATTATTGATTTGGATCAAACCAGATCTTAAACGCTGCGAGTTTATAATGGAAGCTGAAATATTAGTGATTTTAATTAGTGATTGATAACAAAATGGGTGAACTATTGATTTTATGTTATTGAATCAGATAGGTGAGTGTTTGTGAAACAAAATAGTTCTGCATACTAATTTGGTTGATAAAGCTGCATGATTCTGCATAAATGTATGTGAAAAAAGAGTCATCTAAAGATCACGATTCTCATACAGTTCAAAACTGTCCAAAATATATTGTACAACTAAATAATAATTATGTAACTATTGTCAGAAGCTCTGCTGAATGCTTCAATGGCTCACTTATAAAGACTTCAGTTGTTTCATTAGAGGAGGAATCAGCATATTTGAACAAATCCCCTGAACTAATGATTCACTGACAGAATATTGATACAATCTTCATCTGATCCATCACAGTGATTTCAGCTCTTTGATTGCTTCCATAGACAACATGCAGCTTTTAAACGTAACAAAGCAATATGACATATGGCTGAAAAGGATGTAGTTGTTTCAAAATTATACTTGACAGTGTTTTCTTTAGCTAAAACACTGATGTGAAGGTATGCTGTGATTTGGACTTGTTGAAGGTTTGACAGACACAATCAATTGTTGTCCTTTACGAATAAGTTGCATGGCTGTTTGAATCAACTATTCAATCTTTTAACAATTGTTGTGCAGCTCTATGATAACGTGTGGTTTGTGGTTAACAAACTTCAAGGTGTTTTGCTGCTCATTAAATTATAGCAATATTTATTTAGTATTTTAAGATGTAGAAATCACAAGAACTACTACGGCAAAAAAAACATAGCACTTACATAGACTGGGTATTTTTTATCATTCTGGTACTGTGGAATAGCAATGTGGTCAAATGATTTAACAAACGATATCCCAAAAAATTATTATTCTAATAAATTCTCACTTTTTGAAATCCCTTTTGGCATTTACTGTACATGTTTTTACCATTCAGTAAACGGCAGAAAAGCCAAGTTGCAGCAAGCTCTGCTTGAAGTGCTTGAGAGATCTTTTATTGTACATTTAAGATGAGCCTGTCTAACCTGATTATCCCTCTGTCGCCAGTGTGTGTATTAGCAGCTGCTGCACAGAATCAGCATTATTACAGTTATATTTCAGCCCATCTAAACGGCGTGCAGAGCACTGAATAAGAGTGTGTGTGTGTAACAGAGGACTTCTGTGAGTGCCGCTGCCATGCAGATCACAAGCCCATGCTGCGGGTCATTGAAAGCATGTGTCTTTGAGTCAGGAGTTGAGCTGCAGTAATGAGGAGATGATCTGATCTGCTACACACACACACACACACACACACAGTACACTGCCTGACCCTTCAGCCTCCAGCAGCCCCAGGCGCTTTCAGTGAGCAGGCATATTTGCAGCTGTTTTGGTTTGCATATGTGGGTGTAAGTGTTTCCTGGTGTCTCTTTAGCTACCTGGAAATATACAGTGCTGTTGTAGTTTCCTCTACCACTTATTCTGATTCATATATTCACATGCTGATTAAAAAGAGAGGGCAAGTGGGTTCAGTTTTTATCTTATCTTGAAAGCACTATGTGTGCTTGTATGTGTATGTGTGTATGTGTGTGTGGAGTAGGTCTGTTAACCGAGCTCATCTGTGTGGGTGGAGTGTATGACCCTGCTCCACATTAGAGACCCATAAAAGTGTTTGTGTCAGTCGGGTTCAGCTCACGTGGAGTTCTGAGCTCCGTTCCAAACAAACTTCTGCTCAAGCCTTTTGTTCCCAGTGTCCCCCGAGAGTGTTTTAGAGAAAGTGAGGGAGAGAACTAGCCAGAAGAATATGCATAAGCGGGAAGAACAAACTATTATTTAGTTTTTTTCCATCTTGAACTGGCAGCTTGTGTGTTCTGCCGTCCCTCCAGAGCTTTTTCTGAGAAAGAGGGAGGGTTAGAGAATGTGAGTGTGTGTGTGTACGCGAGACACCCCTCCTGATCTGTGCAGTGGTATGCGCCGTTTGTACTGACACCAGTGAGAAAGTTGTAGAGCAGCTTGTTGTGCCAATCAAAATCCTGACGGGGCTGGGTTAAGATCAGTCAGTCTCCTCTCCCCTCCACCCCACGGGGATTACCTGGGCTGACCCTGGGACCCAGATTAGCTAGCACTCGCACGCATTTTTTCTTTTCTTTCTTTCTTTTTTTTGTTGGTGTGTTTGTGCATGAGATGGAGAAGTCAGCGCTGCTTTAGCAGGCTTAAACAACCCCGTGGCAAGCTTTTTGGGAATATGCGCCATTGATCTGCCTAGCCGGGTCCCACAGCTAAGGATCAGATACAGCGCAAAAACTGCCGCCTGAAACGTGCGCTCCTGCTCAGCCTGTTCCTGTCACTAACTCTGGCCTCAACTGCACAGCATTCTGGGATATATCATGGGATGAAAGGACTGTCAGTAGGGGCAGATAACGTAGATGAAGGTACTGTATTTATGGGTGAGTGAAGCAAATGGCTGTTTGAGGAAAATATTAAAAGGCTTGTATATTTTCTGCTGGTTGTTAATGATGATATAACTGGTATAATTATCAACAGTATTTGCAGGGTGAACATTTGCATGTTTTTTGTAGTTATCTTAGCATGTGTTATTGGCTTGGTGACATCTACAGGGTGGGAGGTGTGCTGCTAATATGTTTGTAACATTCATGTATCTACTGGCATCAAAACAAAGGCAGCAATTCAGATACATGTCTTTCAAAACATAATATTCATTAATCAAACCAAATTTTCGAATCTTTTTTTAATATTTTTATTGTCATTGTCTTTTTTTATTCTATGTAAGATTTAGGTGCGTTTTTGCTGCTGGCTTGTGATCGTCATTTTTGTTTGTGTACTTGGTTTTGAAAATAGTGTACTTTTTTTTTTTTTTTACTGATTATTCCTTATTATTGTCAGAAGTGACAAGTTTTTACAAATACACAGTGATTTGCAACAGAAGCTGTGTTTTCACTGTGTTTGTGGCAAACTTCTTTTTGTGCTACAAATTGAAAATCTTTTAAATGGTTGGTAGTTTCAAACAAAAAGCTACAAGTAAAGTAAAAATGAAAAAGTGCGTTTTGTTATCTGAGCTGAGTGGGGAATTTTGCTGTGGTTATTTGTAGCGCAGGTTGTGTTCACCGCTGCTTCACCTCTGCCACAGAATGAAGTGTGTCCAAAGGTTCACTTTGAAGCTGTAAAGCTAAAGCTTCCAATAAAAGATAAGGTGACATATTTCATGATTGACAGTGGATTAATTTTTAATTCTGACTTCCACTTCAAGCTTCATTTAGTTGTGAATATTGATATTATTGATAAGCGTTCTGTATCCTCTTTGAAGAAACAAGAAAGTGTCTATTAATGCAGTTTGTAAAGTTATTTATGAAATTTCTTTTGACCATGTTTAAGGTTGCAAGCCATGTTAGTAACTTGTTATAACATTGTACCATGGTACATGTTCCTACACATCCATGACATCCATTGTACTCCAGCTGTTTTTGAGCACAGTGTTTTACAAAAAGGATAGATAGATCACCCAAAAATGAGAATTTACTCTCCCTCAAGTGGTTCCAAATCTGTTGAACACAAAATAATATATTTTTTAAGAAAGCTGAAAACCTATTTTTCATGTATTTATTTATTTGTGATTCTACACTTAATTAATGCTTTGAATTTTACCTGAAATTACAAATAGTTTTTTTTTCTTCATAAAGAACTTTTCTAGTACATTACAAGATCTCCAAGCTTTTAAACGTTATTAAGCTTTATACAGCTACATCAAAAATAGTGACCATGCTGTTTGACTTCTTGTGGCAACGATTCTATTTTTTATATATGTTGCAGCCGAAGTAGTTAATATTTGAGAGTTGCTGTTGTATAGCATGTCCACAAAATCAGTTGAACATTTGGTTAATGGCTTTAAACAGCTTTTGCAGTTTGGCTTCAGGGATAAAGTAAGAAATTGGTTGGCTTTGTGTAAACCTGCTCATTCCCACGATCATACAGCATACAGAAAAATGAATAAAACTTTTATATCAGGGCTTGAAATGTCAAGTGAGACATGAACAGAAACTTCTTTATAGCTGTGCCATGTTGATCTAGGATTTATAGTGATTATTAATGTTTTGTTTTGCTTTTAGTGATTTTTGTTGTGCTGTTGGTTTTATTAGTTCATTTTCTAGTTTTAGTAATTACATGTTTGTCCAGTTAATAGCCAGTGTAACATTTAAATTGTATTGTATTTCATTTAAATTTCAATTAAGGAATGTTTAAGATAGTTTGTTACAAATAACAAACAAGATGCCATTGTTAGTTACATTTTCATATATCAAACTTTAAGATTGACGAAGTAATCATGCTTTAAAAATAATGAAGTTATCCACTATTCATGTTAGCTGTCAAGAACTGATTTAGGCTTTGAGGTCTTTCCTCGTAAAGTGCGCTCCGCTCATGAATGGCTGAGATGGGCTTTTAGTGTGATCCATGCGTCGGTTTGTTGATGTGCTATAAGTGAAAGAGAGCACATCCTCCTCCTGCCCTTAAGCATAAAGAGTCAGTGATCGATCCTGCGTCCGTCCCCTCACACGTCTTCCATGTGTTGGACCCTTTCTCCTGTTTATTTTTGTTTTGACCTGAATTATCTTCGTTTCTTTTCCTTCCTTCTTATTTGTTCTCCATGTCTCCGTGGCAGAGGTTCTGACATTTTTTTGGTCCCATCTGGCAGCTGCACAGCGTGTTTGTGTTGGCTGAGCTCTACTTGTTCCAGTGCTTTGCTTCTCTTTCGTGGAACAGTCTGAGGAGGAGGAGGAGGGGCTCCGGTCCCGCTGTCCACGCCAGCAACCATGATAAAGAACCTCGGGCCATTAGCACACTGGCTCCCTCTCCAAACCAAAGAAAGAATGAAAAAAAGACCCTCTTTACTAACTGCAGCCCTGCACTTAGGCTAATGTTAGTCTAAAGGAGACCTTGTCTACTTGCACTTACATTTACGCTTAATACTGCCTGACTGTTGGCTTGCATATGTAATGCTGCACTAGACAGTGGCTGTGTTCATGTAAATATTTACTTGGCTAGGTAGTTTTACTTTTTTAAGTTGATGTAACTGACCCAGTTCACTTTCTGTTTATGAAAACCTTAATGTCACCTGCTTTGCCCATGCCGATAATCTACAGTGAATGGCAAGGTCTCATGTTTGGAAGGCTACCAAGTAAACTCAAATTACAGACCTAATTTCCTAACTCAATTTTGATTTCTTGTAAAGCTCAGAATGTTTTAAGGATTTAAACAGAAGTGAAGTGTTTAGTTGTATTAGATTTGCTTTCAAAATATTAAATTAACCTAAAGCTTCTCGTTCTGCTCTAATTCTGATGGCCTTTTTGATGCTAGATAATGAGGTCCTGCTTGCACCTGCTAAATTAATATGGGTCAGTCACAAAAAACTGTCAAATCACTTTATTTAATTTGATGTGTAATACTTTTGGTAACTTAGGTGTCATATGACTCCCCATGATCTACATTTATGAACTAATAATTAATAAAATCTTTTATTAATAATTGAGTAATATGTAAACAAGATTTATATCTTTACAATTTCTTTTTTTATAGAGCAAGTGACATTAAAACATTTCTATATTGTACATTTTTTGTTTAATAAAAGCACCACAACTGTTACAGACACTATATTAGATAGATTTCTTACAGATCATATGACATTGAATAATGGAATAATGGCTTTACATCCTTGCTGAGATGTCTTTTTTAACTAAATTTTGAAGGGTATGTCAGTAACCCTTAATTATATCAGATCCTTGACATAATATGCAAAGGACCCAGTCCATTTCATGTGCTTATACATGTTTGTGAACATTAGCCCCTGTGCTTTCATGAAAACAGCTGTAGGAATGATTTTTGTACTTCTGCATTCTGCTGTTATGAGAAAGACCTTCTTCTAACACTGTTTACATTTACAACACTTTGGGTTAATTGTGTTTTTTTGTGTGTGAATGGTGTTTCCTCAGTCTCTGTTTGTGTAAGAAACACCTATGAGTCTTGATTGTGATTGGCCAACTCTTGCTCTCCAAATTTCACTGCTTCTGTTCATAGTTTTCACCATCTCCTTGCTCCTTCCTCTTTTCTTATGGCATCTGTGTCCTATTATTCATCACATATGCTCACATTATTGTATATGCTTCACACGTTTAGATGTTTGGCCTCCTTTGAAATGCGGTTTGAGCATTCCAGTCATGCCAATCATGCATATTTACTCGCATTGTGTGCTTGTGTCATATGCATTCGATATTAAGGGTTCTGAGCATTTTGTCTCACTGCAGATCAGAAAAGCTTAGACAAAAATAAGCTTCATTGAGCATGGAAAGTTATGTTTTTAGGATGATGGGGTTTTTCTTTTCCCTCTGAGCTTATCCAGCCACATACCTTTTGTTAATTTCGTCCTATCTACTGTGCATGGGGAAGTTAGCTTTGTATTATTCAGATTTTTTTTTGTCAGGTCAAAAGAGAAAGGGAGAATTTGCCAATCATTTTGCTTTCTTTGTTAGGATAGAAGACCTGAAGGATGTGATGAGTGAAAGTGTGTGAATGTTGTTTTTTCATTGAAAAAAAGTAAGGGAGAGATATAGATGGATCAGCAGTAACCAGACAGGAATTCTGCCTGATTCAGTCCAGAGCAGAAATGATTTGTAGCACGAGTTTTAGTGTGCTGTCTGACTTATGTGTGTGTGTGTGTGTGTGTGTGTGTGTGTGTGTTTGGGTGTGTGTGCGTGTGTGTGTGTGTGTGTGTGTGTGTGTGTGTGTAAATGTGTATACGTATGTGTGTACAAAATTGTTTACCTTCTTAGCTTCCAACCTGTGCTTTTTAATGCTCTGTAAATCTTTAAATGACTGTCTGGAATTCTTGCCGTTTAGATGATTTGCATCTAATCATCATTCATTTTAAGGAAGTTCAGTGAATAACGGTACATTTGAAAGTGAGCTTAATAAATGTTACTCAGATAATAATTTTGATTAAATATTTGTTATCCTTGATTTAAAGGAACAAGCGATATTGCCCATTTGATGCTTGATGGTATTAATCCTCCTTAGCTGGTCTGACACAAATAAAGGTGAAGTGTTTTTTGTGACGGGAGCCTGGTCACAGATTTGTACTCTTGAAAAGGTCAGCTGTCTAAATGCTTCTGGTATTGTGATTCTTTTCTTTTAAAGCAGATAACACGACCTTCACAGGAAGACAAGACAGAAGAGAAGAACGAAGAGGACAAATCCGAGAAAACCGAGAAGAAAGAGGACGAGGAGAAAAAGGAAGAGGAGGAGAAAGATGAAAAAGAGGACTCTAAGTAAGTCTCATGATTCCCCCCTTGCTTTGAACTGGCCTCACATCACCCTTATGCCCTAACTCCACTGTGAAATCCCAGAGCCACACACACACACACACTGAACTGTTGAGAGCGATATCAGCACAATTATAGGTCCGTTGAAACAATGTGGGATTCACTCTTAAATTTGCAGTGTTTGCGAAAAATGTTTCTCTTAATTCAGAAAGAGCCCAGACGATGAAGAGCAAACAGATATATTTGATTGCTCTCTCAATGAGAATGCAGTAGGTTAAAGAAGGTGAGATGATCTGGTTTCTGTGAGGTGAGCCTTATTGTAACAGAGGCTTAAGATTAACCTCATTAACTCATTTGCTCTGAAGGAGACAGTGTGCTTTACTCGGGACCTGTTATGTCACTACCAGGAATTGCACAAAAAGGTGGAATTTATCACAGAAAACTGGGATTTATTTTTTACTTTTATGTGAAATGTGTGGTGATCTGGCTTGTGTGCTCATGCTAAGGAAATCCTAGAAGTCTAAAATTGCATTATTAGGTGAGAAACTTGCATGGTGTTCACAGCTTGCTTGATCTGACCGACTGAGAAGAGGCAATTCAATTAAATTCAGAGCAGCGGAGAGTGTTAATGCATTGTCTTTTCCTTCTTAGGGACATCAGTAAAGATAAAGAGAAGTGTGAGGGAGAGGAGGAAGAGGGTAAGGAGCAGAGCACACCACGTGGCCGAAAGACCGCAAACAGCCAGGGCCGCCGCAAGGGCCGTATCACCACTCGCTCCATGGCCAATAATGAGGCTGCATCTGTGGTGGCTGAAGACCCACCTCCACCACCACCTGAACCAGGTAACACCCACAGTTGTTACTTTTATTGTCATTCTCTTCCCTTTTTCTGAGTTTACATATTATATATCACTTAAAATAATTACAGAATTGCAGGACATTTAAAATGTTTGATATACACACTCACCGGCCACTTTATTAGGTACACCTTGCTGGTACCACTTTTGCCTTCAGAACTGCCTTAATCCTTCGTGGCATGGATTCAACAAGGTACTGGAAATATTTCTCAGAGATTTTGGTCTATATTGACATGATAGCATCACACAGTTGCTGCAGATTTGTCAGCTGCACATCCACGATGCGAATCTCCCATTTCACCACATCCTAAATGTGCTCTATTGGATTGAGATCTGGTGACTGTGGAGGCCATTTGAGTACAGTGAACTCATTGTCACGTTCAAGAAACCAGTCTAAGATGATTCACTCTTTATGACATGGTGCGTTATCCTGCTGGAAGTAGCCATCAGAAGATGGGTACACTGTGGTCATAACGGGATGGACATGGGCAACAGTTTTTTCAATCTTCTATTGTCCAATTTTGGTGAGTCTGTGCAAACTGTAGCCTCAGTTTCCTGTTCTTAACTGACAGCAGTGGCACCCTGTGTGATCTTCTGCTGCTGTAGCCAATCCGTCTCAAGGTTCGAGGTTTGTGCATTCAGAGATGCTCTTCTGCATACCTCGTTGTAACGAGTGGTTATTTGAGTTAATGTTGCTCTTCTATCAGCTAAAATCGTCTGGCCATTCTCCTCTGACCTCTGGCATCAACAAGGCATTTGTGCCCACAGAACTGCCGCTCACTGGATATTTTCTCTTTTTTGGATCATTCTCTGTAAACCCTAGAGATGGTTGTGCTTGAAAATCCCAGTAGATCAGCAGTTTCTGAAATACTCAGACCAGCCCGTCTGGCACCAACAACCATGCCATGTTTAAAATCACTTAAATCACCTTTCTTTCTCATTCTGATGCTCGGTTTGAGCTGCAGCTGATCGTCTTGACCATGTCTACATGTCTAAATGCTGTAAGTTGCTGCCATGTTAACTAATTAGAAATGTGTGTTAAAAAGCAGTTGGACAGGTGTACCTAATAAAGTGACCGGTCAGTGTAAATATCAGCCAAAGTAAAAATAAAAGAAGTAAAAAAAAAATCTGACCTTGACCCAGTAGATTAAACTCTCTTTGATCTGTCATACTGTTTCACAGTTTTTGTAATTTGCATAACTTTGGTAGTTGAAAAGTAGCTGCTATGTCACTAGGTAGAAAATATTGTAATAAACTACAAATTGTTGGCCAACACATTTAATTAAATTGAAAGCTTAAATACACAAAACTGAAATGTAAAAAATTATGGGAAGCCTTGAGAAATATTAATCTGTCCATACAAACCAGTTTGCTCATAATGTATCCAAGCTCGTTCACAAAGTACACACAGAAGCACAAAAAGTCCTGACGTTTATTCTGCTTTTCTCAGTTCTGCCAGAGCCAACACTCCCTTCTAAACCTGAGCCGACACAGAAACCAGCTCGCGAGCCTGCAAAACCCTCTCCTGCAGCCAGCGCAGACACACGAGGTGAGCACTATCTGTTTCTCACATACTTTAACCTCTCTCTCTGTGTCCCTGTTGAAATGGTTTCTCACGTCCACACACACTCTCACCTCTCAGAAAAGTGCTGTGATGTCTGTCTGCTGATCGAGCGGTCAGTCTGGGGAAGTGCGGTCTGTTCCTCAGTGGCCTCATTACACAACCTCAAAGTCACCTAGTTTGCTGATTCTCTGACCGTCTAGGTGTAAGTGTGTGTGTGTGTGTGTGTGTGTGTGTGTGTGTGTGTGTGTGTGTGCGTGTGCGTGTGCGCTATAGAAGAGAGTTTATACAGAATTACAGAGGCTTTGATACCCGGTGCTAACTAAACACCAGACTTTCAGCATTGTTTTACTTTTCTTTCACTGTTATGATGTCTAGTGTGTTTACTGGTTATTCCGTTTGCACTCTTTTGTTGCTTCTGTTAGTTTTTCTTTCTGTTACTGTTTTGCTCCGTCTCGCTCTCTCCATGAAACAGTTTGTCCGTCCTCTTCTATCTCCAAATCCCTCTCTTCCTCCTGCCACCCAATGCCAGACTCAAGGTCTCTGAGTTTGTGTTGCCATGGTGACAGCAGGTGGAGGGATCGCCATGGAGACCATAATGAGAGGCAGGTAAACGCAGCGAGCGTCAGGAGGAGTTTCATTAGAGCGAAAATGGGAATGAAAGAGAGGCCTGATTGTTTCATATGGCATTCGGCGATAGTTTAAAACAAACAAACAGAACTTAGCACTTGCTAAATAGACCATTTTGAGGCATATAAACAAAAACAATGGTCCCAACGCATTTCCTGTTTTACATTTTTAATTTTGATAGCTTCTGAGAGTTAAAAAAAAACCTTATTGACATTTAATGTTATGATAGCTGTTTTAACATTATGATATGATTGACTTGCCTCATGTTACAGTTGATAACAAGCAGGTAATGTTGATGGGCCAATGACATGACCACATTGAAATGGTCTATAGTGTTCGTTATGGTTTGCCACTGAGGAGATTAGAGACATCAGGATGCTTGTCTGATTAGCACAGCGTAGTACCTTAAAGATCGCTCATGGTTTGTATTTAGTTTTTCACCATAGAGTCTTCAGTCTGGCCTCAGTGATGTGTATTGTGATCCTATGCAGCTCTATTAAACCACAAGCCCTCATACTCTGCACGTCTCGCCTGATGAACTTTGTCTCTGTGTTTGATTTCCTCTCATCTTTCGCCATCTTTAAAGTGGGTTTAAAGTTTTAAACAGACGCTCCACATCCATAATACACCAGTTTTACGTCTAAACCGACATCAATATGACAAAGCAGCGGAGCACGAGCATATGAACGCAACGCGCTCGCTCTCAGGGGTCACGGGGTAATGTAAACAGCTTCTAGTGGGTCACCAAAGAGACTTTTATTTGAAGAGTTTTAGCAGAGGTTTGCCACACAAGTCATCCAAACACTGCGGGGACACACACTCGCGCTCTCGCATAAATGTCAGAGGTTCACACTGTGCTAAATCTGTCTTAGTGTTTAGTCAATTTCAAGGAGACCCTCGGAGCGGGCGGGAGAGGAGTGCACAGGCTGTCTTTCTCTCTGTCTCCGTGTCTCTCTCTCTCTCTCTCTCTCTCTCTCTCTTTCTCTCTCTCTCTCGCTGTAGTTTGAGTGGAAATTGCGTAGGGAGGGGTTGTTGCACTGCTTGCTTCAGCTCTGCTACTGTTATGAGAGAGACTGCCTAATGATATGGGTGAGTGAGTGTGTGTGAGTGTGTGTGTGTGTGTGTCTGCGTTGGTCTTAGACCCAAAAGGGTGGTGCTTCTGCACTCCTCCACTGTCTGCTGGAGATCAGCTGACTGGACTCTGAGAAAAAGAGGGAGAGACGGGAGAAAAGCGTGAGTTGAGTCTGCTTAGTGGAGTCCAGCGAGCAGCAGGGAGGGAAAGCAATAAACAGGGCAAAGGACAGAAAGCAGTTGAGGACAGGAAGAAAGAAAGAGAGAGAGAGGGAGGGAAGGTCTTGAGGAAGGGTGGAGGTCTGGGTTGAGGGAGGGTGCGAGATGAGTGGTGTGCGGTAGCTCTGCTCTCTGACGCTGCTGACTGTGTGTGTCGCTGCAGGCGCGGTTGAAGCTGGAGAGACATCTCGCTGGACGGAGGAGGAGATGGAGATCGCCAAAAAAGGTACTGCTTGACTTTTATTTCATCTCCCTAACTCCCCTCACCCGCTCCTTATCTGCTTCTCGATTGGCTCTGCCCGATCCCATCTTCACAGACACTTGAACTCACTTTTGCTCTACTTCTTTGATGGCTGTGGTTTTGCGTGTTTTCAGTTTTGTGGAAGTTTGTTGGGGTTTCATCGGTGAGCATCCTATCTGTAGAGATTGCTCAGATCAGGACTGTACTGCAGAAGCTGCTGCAAGTGTTGTGACCGTTTGACACACTAAAAACTCTACAAGATGACCATTCACCTCTAGACACACTGAGAGAATGACTGGAATAGCAGAGAGGGCAAAGGTTCTGCTTTGGGTTTAAAGTCAAATGGGCTTTTAATGAAAAGGTTTTGAGCAAATCTCATGAATATCTTGTCCAGGTTACATGTCACTAAAATATTTTCCCTAAAAAAGTATTATTATTGTTTTACTAATAAGAACAAGTGCATATTAATGTAGTATGGCAACATTTGTGACAAATTATTCTACAATTCAGTTATACAAAATTAGTACAGTTACAAAAATTAGATTCATACAATAACGTATCGATTCATTTCATCTTTTATGGGAATGAGTACCTTTGCTTTCCAAGAACACATTAAACCCATAAAAAGAAATAGTTAAGGCTTTTATAATGTTATATTTTAAATAAACACTGATTCTTTGTTTATTTTCCACAGCAAAATTAATAAATAAAGTAGGATAAGTTCTGAAAAGAATAAAAAACGTTTCAATTTACAGCATGTTGAAAGAAAAAAGAAAGTATTCTTACCAAAATCATACAGACTCCAAACTGTCAAATGCTAAATTATATCCAACTATATTATAATAATATAATTCAACTTGAGGTAACGAACAATAATTTAACTGTTTTAAGTTGTCTATTTCTGTTTATATTTAAATTATTTAAAGACATTTTTGTATTTAAAGACATTGCATTGCATATAAACAATATACTGGGCACTTCCTTCATCAGCCGTTCTCATCATTTCCAGCATGAGATATGCAGTATTTATGATCAGACCATAAAATGTAACTGAAGTACTATTTTTGTGTGTGTGTGTTGCCAATTATTCGTAGAATATTTGACCTTCCGTACATTTGCAAAGTTTTATTATTAAAATACAACAGCAGAAAATATTACAGCATATTTTTAATTATATTCTTTATAATCCATTTAATATTGCCAATAAAGCAGATAATAATAGGGATGATAAATCTAAATAGTCCTAAAGCTAAATTATATTGATCCAAATGCATGCTTCACTCTTTTAAAATAAAGTTGTATTACTTTTTTTTATTTGCTGAATGTGACTTGGACATAATCTTGACAGCTTTCACAAGTTTCTCAAGAAACAGGTCTAGGTTCAGCTGCACTCTTCAGTCTGCAACTCTGTCTCCACAGTCACTGACAGTGTGACAGCAGGAACGGGCAGAGGAAAAGTTTATTCACTAGTTGGTGTTTTTGGCTGGTTGCATTAACAGTCTGGAAAGAAGGACAGTGGACATTGTTTTAACTTGCTTAACTAATGACATGATCTTTTCTGAAGCAGTTTATGTAAACTTACTGATCAACCCTTCTGAGACCTGGTCAGTATGAAAGTGTAGACATTTTATTTATTTAACAATAGTTTTTTTACATTGTTAGTAGCATATACCCCGAGATAATAAAGACACACTTCTGTTTTTGTGGTAAACAAGTTTGCACACATATTGATTAACAAATTTAAGTGCAATAAGTGTCTGAATTACAAAAATTTTTAAACACTCACAGAATCATTAATGCTTAAAAAACCCTCAGGGCTTTTTAAAGCATCAGAGTTTGCAGAAGTGTTTTCAGGTCAGACTACGGTCATCTGAGTGCATTCTTTGTGCTTCCTCTTACTTTGTGCTCTTTTTTTAGTCCTTTATTTAGTAGAATGGAAGTTCAGTCCTCTGAGGAACAAACATGAAGGTGTGTGTGCGCGCGTTTGTGTCTTTTGTACAATCCTCTGGTGAGCCTTCAATGTCGCTGCACAGTTCAGTTTTATTGGAGGACAGTCCAACATGACAAACTCAGGAACAGAAGTGCAGTCTGCACACTGAGTTTCAGGATTTGTTTGGAAGAACTGTTTTGTATTCTGACGAGAACCACTGTAGCTGTCATGCTGACCTGAGAGGCATGCCGCTGTTTTCCCAAACAAAGGGTAGTGTTGAGCAGAAAATATAAAGCTCTTTAGTTTGATTTATTAAATCCTGCAACTTCTTTCGCTTGCTTTAACAGGCATAAACCAGGTTTACTCTGCCGCACAAGGCCAGTGGAGAGAGATAACAGAGAATGTCTGTGTAGAGAGAGAGAATCAAGGTCAGCGTGAGTTATAAACCACTGCGGCTCAAGGTGGTCAATGTTGAACCTGTGATGTTTGCGGTGATTAATTCAGCACTCGTGAAATTATGCAACACCACACACACACTTTCGTTAGGAGTTTTGGTTCTAGTTGGTACTACTCTCCTTTGCTGCAAAGTGATTACAAAGAAGTTGCACCTTTTTCATGGCCAAGGTAAAATTCCTGTCATTTTCTGGCATGTCGTTCTTAGTAGTGAGTGTTTAGCAGCTTTGAGTGTGTAGGGGAAAGCAAGGTCCCTAGATGTGCTAGTTAAAATGTATATATGTATGTGGAAAGTGATGAAGATGTAGGCCTCCTGAATTCCATCTTGGTGTCTGGTGCATGAGTGCAATACAATGTATGTTGAAGTAATATAGGCTTTGATTATCAAAGTTGTTTTTTCACTGTCTGGTACTGATATAAAAATGTGGTAACGATGCTGGGGAGGAAATTAGTTATGAATAAATGGGTCGGGACAGAACCCCCACTTGTCAAGGACTGGATAATCCTGATTAAAGAAACCATAATTATGGAAAAGATTGGACATGTATTAAAAGGAAAAACCAATTCATTTGAGAAGCTGTTGGAAATTCCTTTGACCTGTCTTGGCATTGATTATAAGTAAGGCCAGATGGAATCTGCGGACGTTTTTTGCTATTTCTGTGGAGAAGTTTGGTAAAAATCTGCGGATTTCTGAGGAATTATTTTGGGAGTATCAAAACTAAAACCTTAATATGTAAAATACATATTTTTTTTTTTTACTTTTATTTAATGTTTAAAATGCAAATACAATTATATCCACTTTATTTGGTAAACAAAGCAGGTTTCTCATATAATATATCATTATCTCATATAATATATCATCACAGAAAATATTACTGTACAAACTGCATTGTACATAAATCAGATGAACATTTTCATATTAGTCAATGTTACTGTAATTAATTTAAAACTGAATAAATATAGATTTACACACATTTATTCAAGTAAATAAAGAGAATTAATGATGGGCTATAAATCTGAGGTAATCTGCTGAAAATCTGTGGAATTCTGCACATGCAGATTCCATGTGGGCCTAATTATAAGTCTTCTATTTATCCTTAACTGTGCACACCGCGATATTGTAATATTGTTTTGAATTAGACCACACTGCTGTTTTTTCCCCTTTTTTTCTTCTTCCTTTTTTCTCTTAAAAATACTGCATAGTGTTTCTACATATATATATATATATATATATATATATATATATATATATATATATGCATATATATAGTAACACCTTAGATTAGGAAACACAAATTCACTTTTAACTAGTTGCATATTAGCATGCATATTTCTAGCATGTTGGCTAAGGCTGGCTTTAAGACCTAGAAAAATTTGTTACAATAAAAATGTTCTCATCAGACATCTTTCATGTTTAGAGGCAGATTTTTGCTACTGAGTGAAAATTGTACAAACCAGACAGTTAATTATTTATTTAAACTACTCTTTTACAGTAATAACATGACAAACTGTGGTATGCAGATTTGTTGATTTATCAGCAAATACACTTTATCAGATATTGTCATTGTATTTTATTTATCAGAGCAATAAAAATTACTTAATTTTACCCATATGACCTAATAATTCATGTCCAATAAACAATGTGCATCCCTAATATTTATAATGCTAAATATTTATAAAAAACTTTTGCTATAAAACAGGTTTTTGTTCCCTGATTTTGAAGACACCATGCTGATTCAAATTTGTGTTCTGTAAATCAATAACATAATGTCTATTAAAATTAGATCTAATCATATACAGTATCATCGAGAGCTTTTAAAGGATGACTATGGAACTATGGAGAGCACAGATGGAATATATTGGAGTTTATATATTGTCAAACTTGTTCTCACTCAATTTTATGTCAGTCAACTGGACAAAAATACATTATGCTTCTTCACTATGCAAAATAATTTGAATTTAAAGTTGGTCTATTGCAGTGTTACAGTCAAGACCCCAATTTTTACCTTATTCTTTTACTTAAGAGCGGATGCAGCCATGGAAAATTTATTCCCTTTAAACTACTGGTCTCATTCAATTATATTTTTATCCATAAAAAAACAACAACAAAAAAAAAAAACACATACACACAGGGAGTGCAGAATTATTAGGCAAATGAGTATTTTGACCACATCATCCTCTTTATGCATGTTGTCTTACTCCAAGCTGTATAGGCTCGAAAGCCTACTACCAATTAAGCATATTAGGTGATGTGCATCTCTGTAATGAGAAGGGGTGTGGTCTAATGACATCAACACCCTATTTTAGGTGTGCATAATTATTAGGCAACTTCCTTTCCTTTGGCAAAATGGGTCAAAAGAAGGACTTTACAGGCTCAGAAAAGTAAAAAATAGTGAGATATCTTGCAGAGGGATGCAGCACTCTTAAAATTGCCAAGCTTCTGAAGCGTGATCATCAAAAAATCAAGCGTTTCATTCAAAAAAGTCAACAGGGTCGCAAGAAGCATGTGGAAAAAGCAAGGCACAAAATAACTGCCCATGAACTGAGAAAAGTCAAGCGTGTAGCTGCCAAGATGCCACTTGCCACCAGTTTTGCCATATTTCAGAGCTGCAACATCACTAGAGTGCCCAAAAGCACAAGGTGTGCAATACTCAGAGATATGGCCAAGGTAAGAAAGGCTGGAAAAACGACCACCACTGAACAAGACACACAAGCTGAAACGTCAAGACTGGGCCAAGAAATATCTTAAGACTGATATTTCTAAGGTTTTATGGACTGATGAAATGAGAGTGAGTCTTGATGGGCCAGATGGATGGGCCCGTGTCTGGATCGGTAAAGGGCAGAGAGCTTCAGTTCGACTCAGACGCCAGCAAGGTGGAGGTGGAGTACTGGTTTGGGCTGGTATTATCAAAGATGAGCTTGTGGGGCCTTTTCGGGTTGAGGATGGAGTCAAGCTCAACTCCCAGTCCTACTGCCAGTTTCTGGAAGACACCTTCTTCAAGCAGTGGTACAGGAAGAAGTCTGCATCCTTCAAGAAAAACAAGATTTTCATGCAGGACAATGCTCCATCACACGCAAAGGGTCTAAAAGAAGAAAAACTAATGACATGGCCTCCTTGTTCACCTGATCTGAACCCCATAGAGAACCTGTGGTCCATCATCAAATGTGAGATTTACAAGAAGGGAAAACAGTACACCTCTCTGAACAGTGTCTGGGAGGCTGTGGTTGCTGCTGCACGCAATGTTAATGGTGAACAGATCAAAACACTGACAGAATCCATGGATGGCAGGCTTTTGAGTGTCCTTGCAAAGAAAGGTGGCTATATTGGTCACTGATTTGTTTTGTTTTTGAATGTCAGGAATGTATATTTGTGAATGTTGAGATGTTATATTGGTTTCACTTGTGAAAATAAATAATTGAAATGGGTATATATTTGTTTTTTGTTAAGTTGCCTAATAATTATGCATAGTAATAGTCATCTGCACACACAGATATCCTCCAAAAATAGCTAAAACTAAAAACAAACTAAAAACTACTTTCAAAAATTTTCAGCTTTGATATTAATGAGTTTTTTGGGTTCAATAATAAAATTAATCCTCAAATACAACTTGCCTAATAATTCTGCACTCCCTGTATGCGTATGTGTGTGTGTGTGTGTGTGTGTATATATT
>CAIGQZ010032912.1:1792769-1810900 GCA_903798205.1 Danio tinwini | reverse complement strand
TATATATATATATATATATATATAGTGCAGTCATAAAGACGCTTGTTTATAAACTAAGTACCTTGACCATTTATTGCTGTTTATTATTTCTAGGCATTTTGTAGGCAAATGAATCAGAAGCCCTTAAACCTAATCTTAGGGTGCTCTGCAGACTCTCCTCTTTTAACATGGTTAAAGTTTTCTGTTTCTCTGGGTAGGCAACATTGGGATGTTTGCTAACAGCATAGCATCATATAGGGTTTAAACATTACCCTTAAACTTAGAGTAATAAAAACATTTCATCACATTTAAGATGGTCACAGAAACTTTGCTGTGTTGACCAACAGAAATGTTTAGTTTGTGAATGGTGACTTAAACAATGGATCTTCACAAACAACACCTGTTTGTTGGTACATCATCCTATCTGATTTCTTGACCTAATAACATTAATTGATTTGTGTCTTGTGCAACCTGGAGTAATTATCTCTAATGTGTCTTCCTGTGAGATACTAAGAAATCAGGCTGCTTCTGATCATCAGGAGTTTAGCTAATTGGGCTGCATCAACCTCGTGGTGCCCTGCACATCCTGCCTTAACAAGTTCATCCATTCTAGCTAAGCTTGCAGGATTATCTGCACCACCGAGGCAGAGCAAGTGGCACGGTCACTGCATGAAGCCCAGCAATCTTTAATGCTTTTAGATGGTGCCTCTGGAGGGAACAAGTTCTTGTCTACACTTGAAAATGGGACCCTTTTGGAATTTTCTTTTGGTTACGACCAGTCTTTGCTACTACAACCAGTTACAACAAGTTAGTTTACTACTAAGGGTTTTGTTGCAGTTGACTGCAGGTCTCTTTTTTCCTGTTCATTCATAATGTTACATTTGTTGTTCCTTGTGCACAGGTCTGGTTGAACATGGCAGGAACTGGTCAGCCATTGCTAAGATGGTAGGCACTAAGAGTGAAGCTCAGTGTAAGAACTTTTACTTCAACAACAAGAGACGATACAACCTAGACAATCTACTACGACAACACAAGGTACAGGTACAGGTCCAGCTTCATGTAGTACTTCTACTACATCTAAAAATTACTGCAAAATATAAACAGTGATCACATGTTATTTGTTGAATATAGCATTCATTTCTTATTTAGTGCACATTTTAAACTTGTAGAAGTTTTGTATATCTAGTATCTCTGCAAATTAGTGTCTTCTGATAGTAATCTTCTGATTTTTTTCCTCTCATTTTGTTGTGTGCAGGGCTCCCGGCGGCTTCGTGGAAATAGAGACCCCTCACAGAGCGATCCAGCGCCTGATGACGATGAGGAGAGTGACGGTATGATCTACATCTGTGGATTAATCTCTCTCACAGCTCCAGTGCCTCAACAAACTCTAAAACCCATCACTGTCAGTCTCTATCTCTGTGACCTGTGAACTCAGAGTCCGATCAAGCAGAGAGCAAGAGAAGCAGCAGGGGCCAAAATGTAAAGAGAGCAGAAACAGAGCGATTGACACAGAAAGGGAGGGATGAAGTGAGAGAGCAGGAGTGCAGTGTGCTGACCTGTCTGACTGCAGTGCGTTTGATTCGATCTGACAGCAAAACCCCAGACCACGCTGCACTGCCACAGAGGTCAACATCCTCCCTCTACTGCTGTCTGGATGCTTAATGAGTGAGAATCAGGCAAATGAGTAAGGGAGAGGTGGATGAAAGAGAAGGGAAACAAGTGAATAAGAGAGTGGAAATGGAGGGAATGTGAAGAAGGGATAAGAGATCTGGACTTGCTCTGCCTGCCACGCTCACTCGCTCTTATATAAGCGTTCCCTGGCTTTAAAGCATCAAAAAAAAGTTGCTGGAGGAAAACAGAGTGCTTCTGCAGAGTAGGTTTGATCTGTGTGCTGTTCTTCGGGTTTGGTTGTGGGTGATATTCAGTCCTACAAAATAACTTGGAGTCTTTTGTGTAGTTCTGTAAAAGGTTCGTACCGAGTAACTTGGATTTGCTAGGCAGTTATTTCTTTTGAAAAGAAAATTAGCTAATTCGCGATCAACAATACCTGTCTACAAATGCATTTCAGAGCTCTTGGAACAACATTTTTACAATCACATTAAAGGACAATTAAAATTGTAAGTCTTCTGTGTCCCATGATCCTTTAGAAATCATTGCAATGCTTTGATTTCACGTAGGGATGCTCATTTCGGTTAATTTTGCCAACCGACAACCTCCGCTCGTTAACTGAATATTATCCATTAACTAATCCGCTTAATATTAAATTATGTATTTATTTATTTAATAATAATTGATGTGTCTGACGTGTAGATGTGATTTAAAATAATTGACGTGTCTATTTTGTGATTGACACATAAAATATTGCATTTGCATAATTGCATAAAATACAAATTTATTTTAACATGCAAACATATTAACAACAGAGCATCTTCATGCACCTGCAGTGTTTCCAACAGCATAGAAAAAATAATAAACTGAATAAAAAGAATAAAATAAATAGTCCTGCCCTAGATATTTTTCAATTAAATTACAAATTTAGAAAACACTGACTGAATCCTTTTTAAGGACCAGTATAGGCTGTTTTTTTCCCATTATATGTTTTTTTCTTTCTTTCGTCAAATAAAATATCAGGCTACCTCAAATCTATCGCTCCACGGAAAATATGCTTTTAATTAATGCTCCACTGTTAATCTTATATCATAAACCTCTGTCAACATTTTTAATAGAAGTCATCAGTTTAAAGATTATGTCTTGAGCGTCTGGTTTTACCTTAGAGCTTGTGTACTTTTATTTCCTCTCACTCGTGGTTCATGTGCACACGCTGCCAGTGATGAAAGACAATGACAAGGCTCATGTTGACTTTTTGTAAAGGATAGGCTACTATAGCATATAGCAATTTTGTTGTTTACATATGATATTGCATTAATTTGCATACATGTTTTATAAGCTATAAAATGAAAGCCTCGGTTTGGTGCGGAGTTTTCATTATGCAAAAATTTGTTTGATTCGGTTTGTTGGTTGTACACTAAATCATCACAACTATAACCTATTTGTTGCGTTTATGAGTGGAGCCGGAGCACGCTCAGATGAAGAGAAAATCCTGACACTCCGACTTGTGGCCTGCTTGTTTCAAAGCAGAGCACATTTCAGCCAATAAAAAAAATTAATAATATTTTTAATCATTTAACTGATGCCATTAATCGGTTAAAAATGCACCCTTTTGGTAAACGGTGAATCAGTTATTGTGAGCATCCCTAATTTCATGCTCGGAAGACTTTTTTGATGAATACAAAAAAATGGTTTAAAATGGAAAATGTTGCAATATAAAGGAAAAGTATTAATTTGTGTTAAAAAAAACAACAACAAATTGCTTTAACTTTTTAGTACTCTTTTATTTTCAATTCTGCAGTACCCTGCTGCATTATAGACCTCATTCTCATTCTGTTTTCTGTAAGTGCAAGCTGCAAGGCTTCTACCCTGCTCTGCTGTCCTGTCATCTGAGAGATGCTGCTTTCTCCTGTTCTCCTCCTTCTCCTTCCCTCAAACCTCCCTCTTTTTCTCACCCATCTGTTTTTTGGAGTAGCGTTTGCTGACACACCTGGAGCAAAGCAGGTTAGCCTTCACCACTCTTCAGGAGTGAGACAGAGAGACAGATAGACTTTGAGAGTGGCAGAGAGTGTCCATACAGCAGGAGAAGGCAGGAATAATAGATGAGAGAGAAGGATAGTTGCTTTCTAGTTGTTGAATGTGTGTTGCTCCTTTGGCTTTTTTAGGACAGCTTGGCTCTTTGTAACCTGTTAGTGCAGGGATGCAAGTTTGAAAAGTTTTTTTTTCAGGAAGTGTGCTTTCAATTAATCTGTGAAGTGGCAGAAAAGATATGTGTGTTCCTGATCTATTAAACCTTGCATTCATCTAAGAATTTAGGAAACGTACATTATTGTTGTTTTAATATTTTACAATATTATATTTTTACTTTCTTTTTCATGAATACTTGGTGAACCTAATAGACTACTCGCACATCGCAGGATTTACAATGTTGAGTCTGGATTATAGTTGACCAGGTGCCACAAAACAGGATTTTTAGAGTCACTGCTAAGATCAACCATAATAAAGTGAAGGTTTATCATTTGTATATATTTTTAAGGCCTGTGACGGAGCATTTCAAGCGAGTTAAAAACATTTGGACACAGGAAATTATGACTTTTGAAGGCGTAACAAAGATTAATTGCATTTAATTATTTATACATTAAAGATGATAGTGTTAATTTACATTTACAAAAAATGCATTTCTTAGAATTTATCTTTGGATTGTTTCATGTCCAAATATCTGCATTCCAAACCTAAAATAAGATAATTTTGCTTACCACACTGGCAGATTGTTTAGCTTGTTTTAAGTAAAATCTCATTAATTTTTTTTCTAAAAGTGGAAAAAAAAGTTTTTTAGTTATTTGGACTAGAGACAAGGCAACCCTAAGTATTTTTCCATTTTGATCACCAGAGTGCGGATTATACATTAACGGGGTCAAGTTTTTTATGTTCGGTAATATGCCTCAGTGAACCAAATTTATTTATTTAATTCAATTACATCTAATTTATTAATCAAACTTGTTATTAGTCTATGTTTTCAGTGTTTTGAGGGATATTGAGTGGTTCTCAATGACATTTGGGATATTAAATAAAAGGGGACAGGTTTGCTTTCCTGCACCTATTAATGGATAACCATAAAAAAAATTTTTTTTTGCTTTTCTTGATTTTTTTCTCTGTTTTAAATATAAGTTTGGCTGTACTAGTTTTTGGACCGTTACATAAGTTATTTTGTTAGTAAATCTCCAGATTTGGCTTCAGTACTGACTAATCTAATGTATATGCACAAGTATAATGTTGTATAGCTTTCCTATTAAAAATCTGAATTTAAAAGAGATTTGTGATGTGTGTACTTGTATATGACGAGCACTGTAGCACCTCCTCTGCCCACGGAGGGTGTGTCATCACATGCTAACAGTGGAAAGGTGGTGCTGTGCTTAGCCAAAGGATGTTTGCTGTCCAGACGTGCATTAGCTTGATTGCGTGATGCCGCATGCAGCGATGGTGACCTCAAATGCTGCCTCTGCTCTGTCACGGCAGGGTTGTTCTGCTTCTCTGCCTTTGTGTTTTTGTAGCTGAGATTGAAATAGATTGGATTTGATCTTCGCTGTTCCTTTTTACACAGTTGAACGAAGAATTTCAAGAGGATGTGATGGCTCAATCATACTCTCTTTCTTCCATTTTTCTCAGGTCCCGATAACAGTTCAGACACAGAGAGTGCGCCTTCTCCAACTCAAACTGATCCCTCCAAACCCTCAGACTCGCTAACTTGTTCAGCAGTGGATGGTGGATCAGACCAGGACGTCACTGCAGCCAAAGGCCCGGTGGCAGATGCCAAAGGCCAGGAGTCTCCATATGACGAGCTGAAGGTGAAAATTGAGAAGAGTCCAGAAGGAGGAGCCGGAGATGTGCTTCCTCAGGATGATCGAGCACGCTCTGCTTATGAAATGCAGATCCATCCAAAGAGCGAGCCGCAGGATGTGGAGATGACTTCTCCGAGCACTGATAGGGCACAGGTGCAGGTCAAGACGGAGCCAGAGGTCAAGGACAAGGAGGAGAGACAGGGGGAGCAGCAGCACTCCGATAATGACTCCAGCGCCACCTGCAGTGCCGACGAGGATGTGGAGGCTGAACCTGACCGACAGAGGTAAGAAACTGATGGTTAGATTATATATTGTTTATAGAGTTTTTTTTTATACTAAAGCTGAATGGTTTCATAGAGTTCCCCTTTAGCTGCATGTCTGTTCATTTGTATAAATGTTGTGCAGTATCTCCAGCTGCAGTGTTTCTCTGCATGAATCATGAGTTTAATTCACTATTATCTGAAGCAGTGGTTCTCAACTGGTTTGGCCATGTAATCTCATGGCATGGTCAATGCGTCATGACCCCCCCTCCCCTCCTCCTTTTTGTATATATAACAAATAAAAAAAAAACTGCTGTATTTGTCTAACTTTTTTTTTTTTTTTTTACTTTTATATGTAGAAGGAATATCTAGAAGGATTATATCATAATTTTCATGTCTAGTACAATATTTTGCACAGCAGTATATATTTGTATTTTTACCTAGCAATTCAAGTCTGACTACATTATCATCTTTAGAATCTTGCATTAATGCTTTATAACATTGTATTAGAATTCTGATACACATACACTACCAGTCAAACGTTTGGAAACTAGGACTTATTTATCTTTTCATTCACATCAATTTTGTCTGACTGAGGTGTCAATAGCTTTTACATGCATATTTTAAAATTCTATTGTGCATCACAAAAACACCATACAGCTCTCTCTAAATGCTTTAGTAACCCTGATGTTGTGAATGCAAATATATTATAAAAACAATGCAGATGCAAAATTTATATGACCAGTGAAATCAACTGAACTCGACAAAATATTAAATGCTATAGCAGTTGCTTTGGACAAAAGTGTCTAACGAAAATGTTAAATATTAATTATGAAATTTTGGTGTGATTTAGTAAATTGTTTGCCAGACAAATAAAAATCTGTGTCATTGTCACAGCTGGGAAAACTAATTCTCCCTTTCAGTTGTTGAGCCTGATGTAATACAGTAATCCAACGCCATAACGCAGTTCAACTTTGCGATCTTGCAGTATTGCAGATTTTTTTTGCAATTTGACATGCTTTTTTTTTTTACAGCACAATGTGTTCTGCGTCCTGATTAGCACATTGTGTTCTGCGTCATAATTGGCTGTAGACCATTGTCAATCAATCTCCTCCATGTCGTGTCTCCTGTACACTACAGAAATCATTCAGCTAGCAGTGTGACTTTGAAGTACTCTACTGTATGTTTGCAAGTTTTCTCCCCAACAAACACCAAAATGTTGACGAAACATTCTGCAATCGACTTCTAGACATGTTAAAGAAAGGTAGAAGTTACGTGAGTGTTGACAAGAGTGAAAAGTGTGAGGGGCTTTACAGCCTTAAAACATCTATAATAATTGTAAAAAATAAAGCAGACGGCTTCGGATTTCACCTATTGTGGGCTATTTTTAGAACGTAACTCCCAAGATCACTTTAAACAAAAACATTTTTGTGCAATTCTGGTTACTTTGTTGTTGCATATGTTTTAAAACCCATTTATTCTTTAAACTTGCAGTAGATTATCAGGAGCTAATGCATTTTGTTTTCTTGTTCCTCCCTGTGGTAGACTGTACTCGCTGGAGAAGCCATCACTGCTTGGTCCTTCAGGCTCAGTGGTCGTGTCCTCAGCCAAACTCCTCAACATGCAGCAAATACAGCAGCGGGCTGCTACCATCCCCCCTATGGTCAGTCCCCATAGCCTCTACCCCCACTTAGCATTCAGATATGCCCCTCTGGACAGAGACAGGGTCCAGCCACCCCGTCATGTGAGTCCCACCTCCATCTCCACCTCTGCGGATCACGCTCTTTGATTCGCTTCTGCAGCCTTCAGCAAACGAATCAGCAAATGCCAATTGATTTTTCACACTGAAATCATGACGAGTGAATATATGTTGGGCTGATAAGTTGTGCTGTTTGGAGGTCTTTCTGTTGTGGTGATTTTGGTGTGGCTGTGAAATGCATTTAATATGACTGAGGCCCTGATTGGCCATTCACAATGCTTGCCTTAAGTGAAAGTAGCATCTTGTTGCAAAGCATCACCTATAAATGGGGTTAATTGGTTCTGATCAATAGGTCTGGCATGTAATTCTTATTTGAATCCTTTCTGTTACTGAATGGTTTGTTTAGGTTTCAGCTCCATTTGGTCACAGTGGTGTTCCTGGCGGTCCGATGAGCGGGTTTGCTATGTTCCAGCACCAAATTAAAGCTGTGCATGAGTCTGTGCAGGAGGACAAACAGAGACTAGACCAGAACGAGTCTGATCGCAGAACGCGTGTCACAGCACACAGCCCCACTGTACTGGACAGAGAAGGTGAGTCTCACGCTGAAGAACATTGCACAAAAACACTGGAGAAAAAAATTTGACCCCATAAATCTGGCGGAAAGCTTTCCTTCTAACAATTTGACTTTGTTCTTTGGTCAATATCCGCTTCAGTGATCCATAGGCTCTTAAAGATGCCATATACCTCATTGATTTAATAAGTTAAATTGTTCTCTTATATCTACATAGTGCATATCTGACTTGGGTAAGTTCAGAAAATTCTCCAGAATGATTTTATATGCTCATTGATTATCCCATGAAATACCACTAGAGTCGTGAATATTAATGAGGTCTCTTCTGACACTGGCAACTCAGTGCCTGCTCTCTCTCTTTCACATATATACATACACACTTACACAGCATGATGTACTCTGAAGTAAACACTTGCAAAATAATCATTCTTTATTTGTCAGCCAAATTTCATTTGTATAATTAGCACTTTTAATGTGTATTGCCTTCTTTTGTTGAATTGCTGAATGCCTCCTCAGTTGTTAGTTGCTTTGGACAAAAGCGTCTGCTAAATGACTAAATCAGGGTGCCCTCAGGGTCTTAGAAAGTATTAAAAGTTTACAAGTCAATTATGAGAAAATTAAGTCTAAAAAGTCTTATCTGCATTTTTACAGGGACTTAAGTTTTGTTCAAGCCTTGTCCAAAGTGTCTAACTCCCAAAAAGCATAAATATATTTATATTCCTCCTAATATTAACAATGGCATGCTCGATCTACGCGATTGGTTCGGGCCTGGGCATGTCCGGCCAAGCTCCTCTGTCTGGGTGATTTCACGTAATTTGCGACAAACGTGGGAAGGTGATGTGATGCTCTCCACATGTAGCGAAACCATAGAGCCAAACTCACGGCAAATTGGGAATATAAAAGTTTTAGTACTCCTGGTTGGAGAAAGACGAGTTTAAACAGTGGTTGAAGCCTGTCGCTGAAATCAACCGCGTGATTTATTCTTTCAAGCTTTGTTTCTTCCCAGCTTATCTGAGTTCTGTTGCATGGTTGTGCTTCACTGATTTATTTAACTAAAACTGTTTATTAACAGCTGTTTATTAAGTTAAAGGTTTGATACTGATTTGAACTTGAAGTGGTGATGAGGTCTTAAAATATTCTGAGATGGTCTTTAAAAAGTCTTAAAAAGGTATTGAAATTACCTTTAGTATTCCTGCATATACCCTGCAAATGTAAAAGCAAACTTTGTAGATGCTTTGTTATATTTTTAACTGAAGTGAGAGGTATTCCCTTTGCATCTCTTGCTGCTTTTTTGTTTTTGCTTTTTGTATGGCATTTAGAAGTCACTTTGAATAAAAGCACCCGGTAAATGAGTGAATGTAATTGTCAATGCTTGTCAAAATAGGCCTGTTCATGAAAGAGCATGAAATGCTCTTCATTTTAATTGCTCGATGTCTCATTAAAGAGGTCTAAAAATTTATAAAATGCATCTGAGATCAGCTAGAAAGCAACTGACCAGGAGAACTGTCTCTGAGGTGTAGAGAGCAGTGAACAATACAGAACTGAGGTTAGCAAATCACCCCTGAGACAAACAGACAATAACACACAAGCAGATGGACCGCTGCAAAACAAATAGAAACTGATGCGCCTGTAATGGCTCTGTTTTGTCCTTCCATGCACTCTCGCTGGCTTTTTACATGCCAAGAAGTTTGAGCAAAGACATTGACGGCAAAGAGAGACGCTTTTCTGTTTTTCCTCCTCCACTCTCTTTTATAATGGCTCTCCAAAAGAGATATTTGAAGGGTGTTGAGCACGCCGGGAGAGAGACAGTGGACTTTGCTCTTTTCAGCTAAAAAACACAGTGCTGTTTTTGATAGAGCCAGACAGAAGCAGCCAACCAAAAGGAACATTCGGTCACTCTCTTGAAGTGATATCCATTTGAAAAACAGCAAGTTTTGCTCAACCTCTTCCTCATGGACCGGCAGGCTGTAGCTCTAAAAAGCTGCTGTGACATTTTACTTGCCAGCGAATTTACAGTGATAGCACAGAATTAACCTTTCTATATCTATACATGTGATTAATGCTCAAAGTATGGTTTTAATGAGATTGGGTTTTCATGGTCACTAGTAGAAAGAGCTTTGCTTATAAAGTTTTCGTTTATAAACTTGTTTGGTGTTTTTTTTTTTGCGTCTCTTCTTGCTGTGTTTGATAGTCTTTCCTCTGTGTCCTGCCTCAGGTAAACCGTTCGCTTATATGCCGTATGACCTGAAGCTGATGGAGCAGGAAGCTCTTGGTGGAGCAGGCAGACCAGGCTCACCATACAGACTTTCTCCTCGAGAGCCTAGCAAAGCCTCACCCCAGCCTGATGGCAGTAATGCTGCACGCTACAGTGTTCCTCCAGGTAAGGTCCTCTACGTTTTTTTTCCCCTCCTGCTTTCAGTCAAATTTAAGAACCAAATATTGACAATCATGCACCGGTTCACAAAAACTACAGGCAACATGAGCATCAGTGACAAAATGTCTCAGTATGTTTGCCTGAGTGGTCTTTTTATTCCCTAAGCAAATATTTCTGGCCATATTATATATTGTATTATAGTTTTGTCAATAGCTATGTTTCCATCCACCTAATTTTATGCACATTTTGAATATCCACATAAAAAACTAGTAGATGAAAACTCCAAGATGCACATACATTTTGAAAATCCACATGAATTTATTTGCATAACTGAGTAAGATAAACGTTTTATTCAATAAGAAAAAAATAGCATAAACTACAATGGAAACACATTTACCGAATATATTCCAGTATGCGCATTAAAAAATGTCATGTGGTTTTATTATAAGAGATCATGTGATAATAAAAATGTGTGTGAATGAACAACCAGCCAGCTGAGCACATTGTAAAACATCTGAAATGTTGTTTTGGTCATTCTAAAACGTCTTAACCCTGTCAGTATTAGTGTTTTTATATTATTAATTACCTCCAGAACTGTCAAGAGTGTCTGTGCTCCACGCCTCACACCTTCAAATGTCACCGTTTGCGTTTCATTGCGTGTCGGCATCGTCTTCTTTTTACTTTTGATATCTGACTTGTTGGATGGAAACGCTGCATTATGTGCACATCATTTATGCAATATTCCAGTTTTGCGCATACATTTAATTAACATTTTTGCATGAAAACATAGCTAGTGACAACAGTTTTTTTGTCTTACCAAAGCTGCACTTCTGTTTTATTTTAGCCATTCTAAATGGTTGTTTAATCCTTTGGGAAAGCTGAATTTTCAGCAGACATCACTCAGCAGTCTTAAGTGTCGCAAAACCCTTTAAAATGTTTTTTTTTAATATATATATATGTTTGAATAGAAAGCTTCAAAAATATATTTGTAATTGAAACATTTTTCTGACCATATCTGTCTTTACTGTAACCGTTTAGCAATTTAATTTGTTTGCTGTATAAAAGTATTTATGTACTTGAAATATTGATCAGAATATTGATATACTATTATTTTTTAATACTACTATTATATCATATTATATTATATTATATTATATTATAAAATATTACATTATATTATATTATACTATATTATCCCATTGTCACAAGAACAGAAAGATGTAGATATTTTTATTTATTAATTTATAAAGGACTTTCACTTTCTGTACTTTTGCTTTGGTTTGTGTAATGTCTGTTCTTTGGTATTGAGTACTTTAGAATTTGTTGAAATTTTCTTTTTTTGGAAGACACTTTTGATTAACATTTTGGCTAAATGAATTGGTTTTAGGGATGTACGATATATCCGCGGCCATATCGTTATCGGCCGATAAATGCTATTTTTTTTAATGTTATCGTTATTGGTCCGATATCAAAATTAAGCCAATATCATTTTGCCTGCCTCTCGTTTTATTTAATCTATTATTTTTTATTTTTTAATCTATTTTATTTTTTTGTTGCATGTTAATTTGTATGCAAAGAAAAGGAAATAATCTATTTTTGGCATCCTGATTCATGTGAAATCATGAATATAGGTCTATACAATCACCAGTTTTTAAATTATAGTTCTTTTTTGCAGATTATGCTATTCTAAGATCTGTTCAAACTTTTATGAAGTTTTTAAAATAAAATCTGTTGTTCACTGTATAATATATTTATCAGCTAATATATTAGTTATCTGCCTCCAAATCTAAAGAGTTATTGGTTATCAATAACGGCCCAAAAATCAATATTGGTGCATCCCTAATTGCTTTAATTGTCATGAACTATGGCAAAAATGCTGGACATGGCCAGTAAGAATTTTCTATGGTAAAATTTACAAATGAAAAAAAAATACATTTGTCTATTTTGATCTTTTTCTTGATTGATGCTGAAAACTTTGGTGTTAGATTATGTAATATATTTTGTTATTCTTTGATGTACGTACTATACTGTGTGGTTGTTGTTGTTGTTTTTGTTTTACGTCATTGTTTTAGAGCTGCATACAGATGGGTACATGAGTCGTGATGGGTTACTTAGTGCCCTAGTCAGAAGTATGTAATTTGACAGTGTTTAGTGTCGCTGATAAAGAGGCTTCTGCTTTTTCCAGAGAAACTCGCTTTATTTGTAGATTTGTGGCTTTTTTTTGTCAGGTCAGAGAGTTTTTTTTTCCTGTAGGAAACCTTGAAGCTTTCACGAGGCACTGCACATGTGACTGATTTTCTTATCAGCCTTATCAGCTCTCTTACAACCTGGAAACCGTTCTCATGGAGACCAACACACACATATAGAGACCGCTCCGTCAGGGAGAGAAAAAAAATACAGCGTGTGTTAAGTAAACTGAATGGTTTGTTAGCTCTGCATCACAGGTTTGTTTGTAAGGATGTTTGGGAAAAATGATCAGGTTTGATAAAGAAATCTGGCTTTAGACTTTGGTCTACGGTGACCTCTGCTTGAGGAGCTAGATTGAGTTTAAGGATTGCTGTTGGCATTATTGAACAGAACTTTCTCTCTGTGTCTCACATGCATGCTACATCAATAAGATGATAACTGCTGATGATGCAACTGTGATTGTTGGGGGATTACTTTACATGGCGGTTCAAGACAAACAATATCACACACAAAGACTGCAGCACTTTAGTATAAAGTCTTTAAGAATATCAAATATTTATCTTAATTGGCATTATATTTATTGTAAAATATAATGTTTTTATGGAATGTCTGCAGCACTATGGTGATGCCTATAACAAATTTCCTGTGAAGGACAATAAAGTTTATTACTACTACTACTACTGCTACAACTAAGTATCTTGAACAACACGAGTAATGAAATTAAGATAGTAATGATTGTGTGTACATTGTAATTTTATATATAATTTATATTTAGTGTAAATTATACAATATACAAAAAATATTGTTCACATAATGTAGTTTATAAATTGTCAAAAGTTAAGGGTCTGTGTGTGTTTTTTTTTAAACATATGTTCTTTTATAAGACATAAAAACAACAACATTATAAAATGTTCTTACAATTATTTTTTTAAATGTATTTAAAAATGCTTTTTATTCCTATGATGGTCAGAAATCACTCTAACATGATGTTTTGATATTTTTTATATTTATAACATCTGTTTTTTCTTAATATATTGTCAATATTTATTTTATGAATAGCAAGTGAATTTGCTGCAAGCTGGCAGATTTTCTTTTTCTTTCAGACAACATTTACTGACTCATAACTTTTGAACAATACGTTTTTCTTTCCTTAATTCTTCAAAAGAGGTTTTTATAGGAGTTTTGAAATGTCACCAATATTCACTAAAACCTTGAACAATCATGACAAAAGCATCAGTGGAAGCAATATTTCCTCCTCTTTTTCTACATTCCTCAGTAAATCATACATCTATTAAATAGAAGCTCCAAATGAGTTCCTGAACCATGCTCAAACTATAAAAGACATGGGCAGAAATCTGAACTGTTAGTCCCAAGTCGTTTTTATGTGTGCATATGATTCATCCTGAAACACACTCTGGCAACAGATAAGCTATTACAACATGAGCACATCACACCCTGCACTACAGAACCACAGAGACCACCTGATCTCATCTCTGCTTAACAGACTCATGCTTTTTACACGGCAGGAGACAGGAGTTCACGACTCAATATTTCAAAAGAGGTGAGTGAGAGCCCGGGCTGTCTGGGAAGTCAGAAAGGGGAAGAAGTGCTTTTAGGTGAAGGGAGACTTCGTTCCTATCCACGCTAAGAGCTGCAGATTCCACTCAAGGCAGTGTTTCTTTGTCAGCCTTTATTTAGGGTTTAGTTTGAGGCACTCTGCATTTGGGTCAGCTTTCTTTTAACCAGCTCTACATTTTGCATTTATGTCAGATTTTTGAGTGTTTTTTTTATACTCTCTGATTTGTGAAAGGTCATATGCAGGTTATGTGTAGGAGGTGTGAAGTATTGAGCAGTGAATCTGACATACAAGACCTGGAGTCTACATTTAAGCAATACGGTAATAGAGGTCATGCTGTTATATAGTCATGAGTAAAGATCATTGTTAGGCACAACGCTCTGCACAGTTCAGAATGCAGCACAGCCAGGAGTGATTTGTTGATTTTTATCAGAATCTGAACTTGTGGTTTATTCATCAAGGGTGCAAACACACAGGAAATATTTTGTGGTTTGCCTGAGCTCAGGGTGCATACAGACATATCAACACACGAGGAAAGATGCACCTATTTGGAATAATAATGATTTTCGATCGGGTGGTGCATCTTTTTTTTTTTTCTCAAGAAATTGGATGCAGAAAGACATTTATACCCTAAAAGTTATTTGTGGGTTCTAATGGCTCATTACGTTTTTGAGGACTTTATGAGCGATATGAATTGGAACCTTCTCTCGTTTTATGTTTGTGATTAAGATTGGCCATGAAGGCCTATGGGGTTCCCTGGGGGGACAATCGTCCCACTCATCCAATCATTGCTTGGTTTGATCTGTCCTCTACTAGTCATTTTACCTCATGGATGTATAAAAAAGACCTTAGAGGCTACAGCAAAGCATTTAGCTATACAGCACAGTTGGGAAACTGTCAACTAGAAGAGGTTGTCAGACTGGAAAAGAGTATGGCGGAACATTTTTACTTCATCTAAAAATCACAATCACCAATTCGTTCACTATAACTTTTGTCATAGAACCTACTGGTCCCCAGTCAAAAGACAACGCCTCATTAGTCCTCTCTGTGATAAATGTTCTGATTAAGAAGTTGAATCTTTTTTTCATATAATGTGGGAATGTGGAAAAGTACAACAATTTTGTAATGAGGTGTGTGTTATGATCTTATCTAAAATTATTGAATATCCTGTCCATTCTATTACTGAGCGATGATTTTACGTTGAATCTTACCAAGCTACTAAAAGCTGTTTGGCTGGCTGGCTTAACTTCTGCAAAAAATAAAATACTAGCCCAACATTGGCTGCCTCCACATAGTTTGGACATGTACAAGTTGTTGGTACAACTTCAGGACATTAAAATGTTGGAATTATCCACAGCTCGAGTGAACTTGGTACTGTCTACATTTGAAGATCTGGACTTCAGCTGCTGACAAAATCTCCATGTCTATTGCACAAAACAATGATCAGGATCCAGAATGATTGCCTTATTTTTTTGAATTGATACTTGATACTATGTTTTTGTTTTTTGTTTTTCTGTTAACTTCAATTTACTTGATACCCCATTTTAAATAGACAGCAGGGGGGAGGGTGGGGGTAGTTGAATCGATACATTTCATTATATTGTTTTTTTTCAGCCTGTATGCTTTAACAATTAAAAAAAACACAAGATGAAAGAAGGACATTTAAATAAGTGCTCTCTGGAGGTTATGACAGATAAAAATCCTAGGTGATTAAACTAAAGTAATGGGGAAGTAAGGGTGTTCGATTCACTCTTATCTGTGAAATAGTGGATTAGAGTGTTTGCCACCTTGTGGAGAAACAAGTCAAAGCACATTTGCAAGCTGAGCATATGGAATAAACATGGTTAAAAAAAAAACAGTTTGTTGTTTTTCCACACTCTAATGACTTTTTAAGTTATGCCACATGCATTGTACACATTCCCCAGCATTGCACTTTAAAACCAAATTACATTTGGGCTTCAGAGAGAGACTTGTCAGCTGTGGGGATAAAGAGTGATCCTCTTTTGCCCGCCTCCTTTCATCCCTTGTTCTTCTTATCCTTTTATTCCCACAGTTCTTCAGCCGGCACCAAACCAGGCAGTCCAGACTGTTTCAGATGTCCGCATGACGTTCTCTCGGCACAGACCGCCAAACATTCCTTCTCCTCCACCCCTCATTCACACCTCCAAACCCACAGACAAGCCCTCCTTCATTCAGGGTGGCTCCATTTCGCAGGTAAGAGAGAATCAGATTTTTGTTGTTGTTTTTCTCTCAGTTACAGTTTTATAAGAGTTATTTCTTATACACGGGTAATGTTTTCAGCTTCTTGAAGGCTGTTAGTTGTTATTTAAGACTCGTGGTGCTTCTGCTGAGTTTAAATGCTTCCTTCATCTAATGGGATCAAGGCAGGGGATCAGGGGTTTTCCTGGTATTCAGTTCTGAAATGCTGTTTTCCCCTTACCATGTCCTGCAGGGTACGCCAGGAACATACCTTCCTCCTCAATCACACGCGGTGTATATACCCGAGGTGGTCAAGACCACAGGGGGGTCAATCTCACTCGGCTTGCCAAGACAGCAAGACCCTGCCAAACCTGGTGAGCAAGAGAGATTTGAGAGTATAAATAAACAGTCGAGCTCAGCTGAATGAAACTCAATCCTTCCAAGTGCTTGTTTTGGTTGAGTTATGTTAAGTTTAGATGATGGAAACCTCCTGCAGTCTGTGAAATGTGTACTCTGAACACCTGCTTGTGTGTTTGTGTGTGTGTGTGTGTGTGTGTGTGTGCGTTTAGTGTCATACATTAAGCAAGAGGAGTGTTCTCCACGTGGACAGAGTGCTCAGGCGGAGGGTCTCTTATCCAGAGCTCAGTATGACGGAGTGGTCAGAGGTGAGATGATCAAGATATACAATAAAATAACCAAAATCAAAATGCAGTGCTAAACATTCTTAACATATGAGAGTGTTTTATCCTGTCTATTCATTCGATTCAACGATGGCTTTTTGTCTCTGTGACTTTAAATGTTTAATAATCAAGATGTAAACGGACAGTATTTCACATTTTTACTTGTAGTCTCAACAATTGTCATTTTTATTTAAGTATCAAATTATGAGGATATGAAGGTTTTTAAGGTTCTTACAATTTATATTTTCATAACCAGTATATTTTAGTTGATTTCTAGTTACTCGAGCTCTAAAGTATTTTATTATGAGTAAATGTTTTATATGTATATATGTTATAGGGCTTCACAATATATTGTTTCAGTATTGATCTCGCAATGTGTGCATCCCAAAGATATGCAATGTCCAGTCTGAATTATAGTTGACTAGGAGCTAAAGAATTGTATTTAATCACTGTATTTATACTGGAATTTATATGATTTATGCAAAAAAAAATAATCTTAACATTTTTGTCCTGTTTTCAGTGCAAATATCTACATTTCAAAGTGAAAAAAGATTATTTCACTTACCCCACGGGTAGATACTTTCCTTAGAACAAGCAGAAAATTTTTAATTTTCTGGAGTTTTTTTGACGGTGAAAACTAAACAATATTTTTTACTTTATTTTTTGATATTTGTACTAGAAATGAAACGAAACAAAAAGAAAATAATTTTTTGCATTGTGATTATTCAATTTCTCTACCTGAATACTGTTAGACTCCCCAGAAAACCATCAAATAGTGCTATTCAAACTATCTTCTGAAACTGTATTTATATCACAATATTTATTGCAGAAAAAAAAATATCACCATATCAGATTTTTCCAATTTTGTGCAGCCCTAATATTATACATTATGAGTCAATACATACATGCATACATACAATTATATATATATATATAGATATGAGAGAGAGGGAGATTTCTAAACGACTACAAAATACATGAATTAATCTGAATTAAAAAGTGTAAGCACAGGAAAGATTTGCGCAATAGCTAAAGAACAAGCTAACATAAAAAAAGACAGCATCACACAGTGCAGGGCATTGTAATAAATGAATTTGATGTTGTTTCCAAAATAAAAGGTGAAATACACTTGTACAAAACTGTACTTACAGCATTGTTA
>CAIGQZ010032912.1:1781359-1791907 GCA_903798205.1 Danio tinwini | reverse complement strand
ATATTACTTCAGAGTGTGACTGACTACTTGTGGCTACAAACACAAACTAAACAGTGCTCTTGCTCTCCTGTGCTTGCAGGAGGACCCATGCAGATTCAGGACATGAGAGGAACCCCTGGAAAAGGCCAGGAGGGCTTGCCCTTCAGAGGAGGATCCATTACACAGGTACCTTTATTATATACAGTGCTCAGCAGATATGAGTACACCCCTCACAAATCTATCTTTTAAATTCATATTTTAATAGGAATCTATGCAATATTATATTTGTGCTTATACGTTAGATTAGTCACTACACCCAAATGTTTATGTTCTAGAAAAATATTAAATACAAATTTAAAAAAAAGGAAAAATCAAGAGAACATTTTTAGCTTTTTTTTATTATCTTTCAATTTCTAAATATGTTTGGTCACTAAAATATTATTTAAATAAATATATCTGTTCAATAAATCTGTTTTGTTTAAATGCACCAGAATACATTGCACATATTCACTGAGAAATAGATAAATTAATTTTCTAACAGAAATTATACTCTATGCTGAGCACTGTAGCCCTTTGTGCAGTTTTCAGTTATAGTTGTGTAGTATTTCTTACTAACACTCTTTCTCTTTCTAGGGCACTCCTGCACTGAGTCAGTCTAATGTAGCAGCAGAACTTCTGAAGGGCACTATTGCTAAACTGGCCACAGAGGACCAGAGCAGTCCAGAGAAGAGTCGAGCAGAAGCTCATTCCAAAGCTCACGTCATCTATGAAGGCAAAAGTGGACACATCCTCTCCTTTGACGGTCAGAACCAGAAATCCTGGGTCTTATTGACTGTTTATGGCACATTTGCAAAAATGAAGGATTTATTTATTTTGCTTTCTTTTATTTTAAAATAGTTATGTTATGAATTGTTATTTTCGTTGTCTGGGTCTAGTCATTTCACAGCAGTAGAAGTGGAGACAGATTTTGAAAAAGTGCTTTTTACTCTAAGGGCTAAATTACATGTTTGTTAGCAGTGTGACAAGAGCAGTTTCTATTTTTGTAGAGCGCCACAGCAAGATGTTAGCCAGGAGTCTTTTGGACATGGTCTGTTGATATTTTTAGCTCATTTTATTATAATAATATTTCTCTCTTATTTTATGTTCCCACAGCCATTAAGAACCCTAGAGAGGGCACAAGAAGCCCACGCATGGGGCACGATCTCAAGCGCACATATGACATCATGGAGGGATCACGTGGACACACACCACGTGAGACTACACCTTATGAAGGTTAGTCATATTTTTATCTTCTTTCTAATGAAAAGAATAACGAGGCACAAAATAGTTGAAGATGTTTGCAAGGAAGAAAATGTCTTCACGATTTCTTTCTCTCTGCCAGGTTTGATTTGCAGAACATTGAGGGAAAGTCCACACGAGTCAAAGGATCGACCCATGCTCGCAGGATCCATAATGCAAGGTAATTTTTGGACCCATTTTAAAAAGGCATAATGTATTTAAAATAATACTTTTGGCTTAAAAGTGTTATTTTTCATTAAACGTCTACTACATCTTGCTTAGTGTTTCCTCCTTTGTTTCAGGAACACCAAGACCCTCTACTGAAGTCTATGATGAGGCCTCAAAATATGGCAAACAGATCAAGAGGGAGAGTCCACCCATACGCTCTTTTGAAGGCGGCATCACAAAGGGTAAACCATATGAAGGTGTTAACACCATAAAGGAGATGGGCCGCTCTATTCATGAGATCCCCCGCAAGGAAACCCAAGATAGCCGCAAAACTCCTGTTTTAGAAGGCTCTATTACTCAGGTGCGAGGTTTACAGTTGCTGTTATTTTCTGCACAGTGATTTGTTTATGAGTAACATCTACACTACCGCTCAAAAGTTTGGGGTCAGTCTGATTTTGAAATGTTTTAAAATAAGCTTCTCTTGCTCATCAAGGCTGCATTTTTTTCATCAAAAATGCAGTACAAATTGCAAAATTGTGAAATGTTATGTTATGTTATGAAATTATTATTATTGTTGTTGTTGTTGTTGTTGTTGTTATTATTAATAATGATAATAGTGATAAAAGCAATAATGACTGGAGTAATAATTTCATTTAATAAAATTGTATAAATATTTAATAAAATTTGTATTTAACAATAATTTTTTTTACATTTAATAAATGCCGCCTTGATGAACAGAATAATTAAAAAAAAAACAACAACATAAAACTGACCCCAAACTTTTGACCGGTAGTGTATATCAAATTTGGATCAGTCAAAAGGAAACTGAATGCATTTGAACTGTCAATTCTTTTACTTCCGGTGCAGGGTATTCCTCTGAAGTATGAGGGCAGTGCTGCGAATCCATCTGCCATTAAGCACAATGTTAAATCCCTAATCACAAGCCCAGTGAAGATCTCACACTCTGCCATCGAAGCGGCCGAGCGCGAGAGGGCCAAGTATGAGGATGCAAAGGCATCTGAGCGCGTCCGGCACACTTCTGTAGTAAACTCCACCTCTGTTCTGCGCTCCACTCATGCTGAGGTGGGAAAGGCTCAGCTCAGTCCAGGCATGTATGATGACAGCAATGCACGGAGAACACCTACATACAGCAGCGCCTCCATACCCAGAGGATCACCCCTACTGCGAGGGCAAGAGGGTATGACTGCTCTCTTGTTTTATCTCTCGTTTTTACCCTACCACTCTCAAACAGTTGCTCTTCTTACTGTCAATCGTAGATTATCTTAAGTCTACCAATCAATTTTATGGATCATTATCCCTCTCAAACAGGAAATATAACAACAGGTAAACCAGTTTCACATGAAAGGAAGAGCGCACTGACCCCCACCCAGAGGGATAGCGTTCCAGCCAAATCACCTGTGTCTGGAGCTGACCCTCTTGGCTCTCACAGCCCATTTGACCCTCACCACAGACCTGTGGTACCTGGAGAGGTCTACCGGACTCACCTGCCACCACACCTGGACCCCACCATCGCCTTTCACCACAGAGTCCTGGACCCAGGTAATTTAAGGCATTATGTTATCGTTCCAGGTGTTGATTATTCTGTTTTAGATGCTGTTAGTATTTTTTTTCTAGATGTCATAAAAATAAAATATTGTTGTGGTAGTTTTATGTTACTATTACAATATTTTCTCTCAACAATCAAATTGACTCCATTATTGTATTGGTGCACACATTGGCAATTTTTTTTATGTTTTACAAGAGTGATGAATGTCTGTAAACAAAGGAAAGCTTGTGCTGAGTATGGCTGGGCGATTTGACCTTAAATCAAAATCTCAATTAATTGAACATTTTAACTCTATTACGACTAATGAACAATTATTTAATCTATTTTTTTTTTTGCCCCTTATAGTGCACTGACAGGTTTTATATGTGCACATATTACAAGTGAGATATTTTTTATTGAAGGGTGTGTTACTAAAATAATTGAAGAAACACTATCTTCTGTCTATGATTAGTTATTGAACATGTTAAACTCTCGTCACCGACACCAAGCTGACTAATCACAGAGCTTGTGCTACGAATCGTCGTGACGTGTAGTTACATTTTTAGAAAGGTGCGCGGGTATGTGACCACATGAAGGCTGCGCCAGACCATATGGGTGCGCTTGACTCAGAAATATAAACCAGCCATAACAGAGCGGTGTCATGTGACTCCACACACGGTAGGGAAAGTAACTGAATTTTTTTTTTTTCCGATATAGGTTTTGAATGTCGAGTTTGACTACTTTTCGATTAATTCCCCAGCCCTAGTGCAGAGAGACCTTATATGGTAACTGTGGTTGATTGATTTTTGCAGCCACTCATGTAAAATTCTGCAAAATCACTAACATTAATGAGGTTAAGAACAAACTTGAGAGCATTCAGAACAGCCTGGAGCATGACCATACATTTGCACAATTGTGTATGTGTTTGAGCTCACACTGTTATTAGATTAAAACCTAGAGGGAGGATATTTGTTTTATTTCAGGAATAGGCATAGGCTGGTATTAGATTCTGACGGTATGATAGCTGGATAAAACTATCACAGTTTCACGGTATCCTGATTACTGCTCTATAATAAGTTATTTTTAAATGTCTGGGTAAAAAACAAAAAAAAATTTCCCCTTTGAACACAATATATTTTATTTTGGGAAATATTTAAAGTATTTTGGAGCAGTAAACATGTCAGGCTGAATAATTCAAATGAATCATTGACTTCTGCTGTCTTCATTAGTTTCGAAAACACTGATTTCTTTTGTTTCAAACTGCATCTTTTGAGATCTTTTCTACTGGAGATACTGTTGTCATAAAAAACTTAAAAACATTAAAAAATCTTACGCATATCTTAGCAACGGTATACAAGAAAATTTTTGCAGTTTTAAAACCTTGACTTTTTCAAACCATGGTATACCTTGAAAATGGTTATCGTCCCATGCCTAGTCAGGAACCTTGTGCCCTTGACCATTCGGTGAAGCTGTGGTAATAATGTAGTAGTAGTCCTGAGAGTGAACAAATTAGCAGCTCTAGTACATGTTTATTTCTGGATGAAATATCTCTTTAATTAGCCTCAGCAAACACAAGTGGGTACTCTTTGCCTGTGTCTGGAAAATTTGTGAATTATGAATTAGTTCTGTTCAAACAGGCCTGCAGGAAAACAGTTCATGCGTCATGCACAAAATTAATTGATGTTCTGAATAATGGCTCTCTCTTAAAAGCACTACTTCTGTCTCATTTGTAAACATCATGTTTTGGTTTTTCATGCATTTGATAATGGCTCTTCCTGGTTGACTCTCCACTACTGTGGCAAATCTGCACTATTGACGTCAAGACAAGAACAGCTGTCTTTTCACCTCTCATTGTTGTTTTTCCTTTATATCGCAGCAGCGTACATGTTCCCACGGCAACCATCACCAACTGGATACCCTAACACTTACCAGCTGTATACCATGGAGAACACTCGGCAAACCATCCTGAACGATTACATCACGTCACAGCAGATGCAGGTCATACCACGGCCTGATGTCGCCAGGGGACTATCGCCACGTGAACCATCTATTGCCATCCCGTACCCGCCACCTAGAGGTAAGGGGCATGATTGTCTGAGAATGTGTGTGTGTTTGTGAAAGTGAATGAAAGGATCAAAGAAAGAATGTAGTCTCTGGATACTGTGTTTGTGTGAACTAGTGGCAACCTTTTCCAGACCACCAGAAGCAAATGACCCTAAAGCAAATTGTCAATTCACAGAGTTCAAAACCATTTTAAAATCCAGGGCTGAGGCTGTTCCTTACATGTCCATGATACCTGTCTGTAAAGAGACCTGCAGGTTTTGTTTGTTTGTTGCATTATCACTCTTCACCCATATTGTAACTCCAGTAACATCGTTCATTTTACTGGGTGAATTAACCTGGGTCTTGGGAGACATAATGTTACATAAGAGTGGAGGGATTTAAAGCAAGAGCCTGATTTAGGCTACATTTATACAACAAAAATGCAGCCATGCCATTATAGGGTGCTGTCTCCTTGTTGGTAAGCAATACCTGTAAGAAAGTGACGACATAGTGTTGTCCACACTTTGCTGATGAAGAGTTAACAAACACTTGAGCAACATTACTGCATACTAACCATGTACCACGCCATTGTTTCCTGTTTCTTTGCGCTTGCCTTTAATCCTATATATTATGTACACGGGTGTTTACAAACAGACAAATCGCAGAAAAACAGTTTTTAGCTAAAAACGTTGTGTTCACTTAATCTGAAGGAGTTTGACCTCAGACCCTTAGTGGGTTATACTGTCTAAAAGGTTGTTTACTCTAACTGCGACCATAAACAATTTTCAAATAAAAAATGCCTTCATGTAAACTACAAATACTTGTTTTTTTGAAACCAGTTCATAAGTATATGGGTATAGTCTATAGTCTAACTTCACACATAGTGATTGTTTACAAAGTGTAATCACCAGTTAGTGTCCTGGCATGCATAATACAGTGTTTTTAGTCATTTTCTGAGAAGCATTTTGAGAGAGTTGTCTGTTTTCAGTACATTGTGTATACATGCACTCCAAATTCTCCAAATGCACTCATTTCAAATGTCCCTATGTTTGAAGTTGTGATTTAGATTTGTTTGTGGGAACCAGCTTTCAGCCCTGGCCTGTTTTATTTTGTGGTAATTGAACTCTTTTGATATGATATGATATGATATGATATAATAAATAAGCTAATTGAATCTTTACAAATTTTAATACTATTTTGTTAGCCATTAGAAGTATCTAGAAGATCGGTAGAGGGTGCTGGCTCTTTAAGTAAGTTTGAAGCTGATTGGTTGTGGATGCTCACCCTCTGGCCCTTTGCTTCTGTCTGTAAAAGGAATAATTGATCTAGCCCAGATGCCACCTACCATCCTGTTACCTCACCCTGGGGGGACAGGTTCCCCCTCCCTGGACCGCATCACCTACATCCCTGGACCTCAGACCCCTTTCCCTCCTAGGGCATTCAACCCTGCCTCCATATCTCCAGGTGAGGATCCCACCCCTCCTCTCCTATCCAACACCTGAACTTCCCCTTCAAGTCCTGGTGGTGGTGCTTGAGAAACTTGCCCTTCGCTGCTGCTTTGAGATCAGTTGTAGTGTTTTAGTTAAGATGCTTTCTTCCTACTCAAACTAACTACAGCTCTTTAATTGCACCACTATGGTGGCAGTGCATAACAGCAAAATAAAGCACATTTTATCTAATTGGTGAGCTAGTCTACATTAATTCTAATGATTACAAATCTACAAACCATAATACTAGAGGCATTTACAGGTTCTAAAATCAGTTTCTGATAAAAGCTGACCTGGATCAGAAGTTATTAAAGAAAAAATCAGTTCTGAGATAAAGTTAGACGAGCGAGACCAAATTTTGGACCTGAATGTAAAAAGCAACTGCGTTTGCACAGTCTGCAGCCCTGCACGTGAGTGATGACTTTTTGAACTACATGAGACAGACCAGATTCAGAGATAACACCATGGCAGATGTATGACTGTCTCCCTTCCTTATTTGGTAATTTATTTTCCAGTGCATCTTAGTATCATTTACATTGGCGGCGTTTTCAGCACATGTTGCCAGGTAATGTTGCCTGTACTTTTACATCAGAAATTGAGGACAATATTTTTTATAGTTTTTACTATTTTTTTATTTTATTAAAATTTAATTTAGTTATTCTGAGAAAGTGTGAAAATTAGAGTTGTGGTTAAGTTTTTGATTGTTTATCATTTTCATAGTTTTCTGTGAACAGTATCTGGCAACATGATCTTTCTGCTTTATACTGCTTTGTTTTCACTGGCTGCTATCAAAAAAGCACTAGTTCAGTCAAATTCACAAACAAATGATTATTTGGTCTTTTGATGAATTGGTCAAGAAAATGCTCATTCAGTTAGGATTTCAAACATTCTGTACCTTTTTGAGGAGTTAGATTAAGCTTATTCTGAATCGTAGCTTAATCAACAATTATTGTTGATCAAAGTTTAGAAAGCGTGAAAGTGTCCCTGGTTTGCCGTTAGTACCCCCCTTTCCCCTCTTCTGCTCCTGAGATCTTGCCTGCACCTGCACCTGAGTGTGCATCTGAAACATTATTGGGTTCAGTAGTGTAAAGCTCGTCCTGGGAGTGCAGGTGGTCTGGAGGTGAGTAGACCTTAACAGTCTAAATGTCTGTTTACACAGAGAGTGGAGGTGAATTACAGTGAGTAACTGCTTGCACTCTGTGCTAACACACTTCTTGGATGGTGTTTTGTGGCTCCTGTGTCTGTATCACTGTTATGTTGCAACATCCATAACTGTGCTGATCTTTTGGTGTTTTTTTTCATCTTTATATGTGTTTAGTTTGATATTTTGCCTTATTCTCGTATAGGGTACATTGGTTACCCCTTTTGAAGGTGCTGTTGCATAAACCACCTTTTCTGAGAATTTCTGCAACAGAAAACCCTTTTTTTAGTGGTCAATTTTTAAAACTAAAACGACAGCAGGCAAAGAGTGTGATGATTCTCTGACATATAGTGAAACACTGTATTTTAATGTGAGGGGGTGATTCACACCATACATAGAGTAACTTTTTGTTTGTTTTTGATTGTTAAATGATGTGTACATAATTCAGATAACTCGCCTTAATGAAAAATTATTTATGTTGTATTTTGTTAAGCTTTCTAAGTAACTGACAATTGCATCTGTTAGTGGAGGATAATGGCAGTTTTTCAGAGTAATTCAGAAAAATATAAATATTCAGGAAAACGGGGCTGCTTAACACTAGATTATTTTATTCTAACCAACAAAGCACTAAAAGACCCTGATATGGTGATGTGAAGTTGGCATACATCCCCTTTCCAAGTCATGTAGCATAATTTTTTGTTTCAGTTGATTACCGTCAATTTTTATTGGTTTTAATGTTGTGGTAGTTTGTGTATGCATGAAGAACTAAATTTTTTGGACTAATCAAAGATGATGCAGCTTGCAGTTCCTCCCACTTACATGAACCAGCAGCATTTGTGCAAAAAGGGTCAAATAATAATTGCTAATGTTTGTTAATAAGAATGCCCTCTTGAATGGATTAATGCTTGAGGTTTTATATCATATTCATATCTAGATTTAACTTCAGAGTTACTGTGAATCTGTAAACTGATCCTGTCAAACTACAAAGAGGGAATGAGCTGTGGAAATTGGTTGTAACTCCATACTGTTTGTTTTTGTGTTGCCTGTTCTTTGCTCCCTGCAGGACATCCAGCTCATCACAGTGCCACTGCAGCCATAGTGGAGCGAGAGACTCAGAGAGAGAAGGAGCGCGAGAGAGAGAGAGAAAGAGAGCGAGAAAGAGAGCAGAGAGAACGGGAGCGTGCAGCGGTAGAATATATGCGTGGGGGTAAGATTTTTCAACAGGTGTAACAATAGGTAAAGTACTCATTTCTCCCAGCATTCTCAAACATGACACTTATTACGTTTCAGGTCCTGAGCAGCCTGTTCGACCAGGCAGCCGTAGTTTCCTGCGCTCCACCTCTCCATCTGTAAGGGCACAGGAAGGCGTCCTCCAGCAGCGGCCAAGCATCTTCCAGGGCACCAACTCCAAGAGCGTCATCACCCCACTCATGTAAGTAATATGCTAATCATTTATGATAATTATTTTTATAGGGGTGCTGAATTTCCATGAGGAAAACATTTGATTCTCACTTCCATATTGATAAAGCTGTGGTGAAGGTAGGACCTCAGGCTGTTTCCAGCACTAGTTATAAAGGTGGTGTAGGGGGCACAACAGTTTTAACCCAAAATGACCAGTCTTCAACACTCACAAATAGCACTGGGCTGGGTGATATGGCAAAAATGCAATCTCGATTAATTCTTTTCCATATTGAACGATAACAGTATATATTTCGATATCAGTTGTTCATGCTTTCAAATTTTAAAGAGTACCCCAACAATGACTGAAGCCACAAAATTAGAGGCTCTATTAAATAGCATAACCTGTTTTCGGTGGCCGATAATTTTTGCAGGCTGAAAATTTGGTGCATCTCTAATATCAGCACACTTCTAGATTCCCATTGTTGTACATCTCTGCTTTGTAATTGGCTCTTAGATCAATGTAGAGTAAAAAAAGTCTAGAGCTTATTGTTATTGACACAATTTTTATAGCAATTTGATATAATATTTATATATATTTATAATATTTTTATATATTTATCAGCCCAGTCCTACTCATAAAAACTAAGTAGGCTGCTCTGCTTACACTGTCAAAACATCAACAATTCTACTCTTACATAACGTCATTAACTGCGTCGTACATATAGGTGTTTTAACCTAATTGGGTAAAACACAGATAGACTAAGAAAATGTCTGTGTGTGCGTACAGTTCTGAATGATATTTTAATATCTCAAGCATACAAATGTCAGACATTCATTAGGCTGTTTAAAGCTGACCCCAGACATAAGAATAGACACACACACACTCAAAGTACAATCTGTTTCTTACTCAAGGCTGAGTGTACTCTCAGCAGTCTTATCAAAACTGGCACAATGTACATCCAAACTGGCAACTTGCATACAAAGGATTTAACTTTAAAAGATTTAACATATAAAATGGCAAACAACTCAGGAAACATTTGTTTCCAATTCTTCAAGATTCCATGTCCGCTTAAGAGCTCTCCGTGACCTCTGACCTGGCTAGGTAGATGCTGAGGAAACTAATCATTTGTCATGCAGAAAATGCAATGACACACATATTACTCTAGTTTCTCCCTGAAGTGGGATGGCACTAACGTCATCATATAATCTAGGCTCCTAAACTTTTAGCTTTATTAATAATCATAAAGACATAAGAAAGGACATGTGTTACTCCATATTGGAGCAGAAAATTAGAAATTAGAAAATTCACTCCCTTCAGTGGAGATCAAGACGCTTAGATAAGTTAACTTATGTAAACACTAAAAGGTATGCTGAAGGAAACAATACACTTTTCTGGAATGTTTTACATCCCAAATATTCGTTGAAACAGTGGAGTGACATCAGTAAAACATCTTGCAAACTGCTTGTCAGTAAACATGATATATTAACCTCAGGAAATCCATTCA
>CAIGQZ010032912.1:1754647-1780959 GCA_903798205.1 Danio tinwini | reverse complement strand
TATATGTATATGTATGTATGTATATATGTGTGTATATATATATATATATATATTTGGGCCATAGATTGAGGTGAACCAATTATAGGAGTCCTCCAAAACAAAATTAGTTACTTATATCCTTTTTTTATTTGTAGAGGTTTAAATTAATTCTGGTGTAATGAAACATACACTACTGTTTGTCCAGGCCAATGCCGTCACAAGCAGCTGCAGCTCAAGCAAACTCCCGATACAACAACGCTGCTGATGCCCTCGCCGCCCTGGTGGATGCTGCTGCTGCTGCACCGCAGATGGATGTAGCAAAAGTCAAGGATGGCAAGCATGGTAACAGTAGCTCGCGAGATGATGAGGTGATGTCATCACGCCGGGCAGCACAGGAGTCACAGGAGCTGGAGCGCCGTTCCATGCAGTCGCCATATGGAGACATGTCACTTCCTGGCGGAAAACCTTCCCAATCAGTGTATGCTGAGGGTGGAGGAGCTGCAGGGAGCAAAGAGAAAGCCCCACCCACAAAATCACGCATGGAGGAGGAGCTGCGCACACATGGAAAGACCACCATTACAGCTGCAAACTTTATTGACGTCATCATCACACGGCAGATCGCCCCAGATAAAGACTCCCGAGAGAGAGGCTCACAGAGCTCCGACTCCTCTAGCAGCAGTGAGTGTCGTCAGAAACACATCATCTTTTATTCATTCTTATCTAATGTCATCAGTGGGGCAAAGTAACAAATTACAAACACTCAAATGACTGTAGAGTAGTTTTTCTCAGAAATTGTAATTTATTAAGTAGTTTTAAAAATGTGTACTTTTACTTTCCCTTGAGTACATTTTAGTCCTGTATCTGTACTTTACTCCATCATTCTTTCAACCTGCAGTCACTACTTTTTTTGTCTATGAAGATTGGCTAAAGTAGATTAATCAGTCCTGTCATTCTTGTCCAATCAAGTCGCACATATAAAGTAAATTGCATCATACTGAACAACCTCAAGACATGGGCACCTTATAAATACAGCAAACTGTTTGAAAGCATTAAAAGTGTCCAAGAGGATGTCTAAAATCTTTACACACAATGATCGAGAGATCATAGACTGCATGTCACTGATGAGAAGATAAAGGATGTTTATTGTATGAGGACTGAAATCGACAAATGCCCTTGAACTCTTACTAATGCTTTACAGAATGTTACGTTTACACATCCATACACAAATTGCATGTAAACGCCTGAGCCGTTCACATCGTAATACTCAATGCTCACTACTCTCTTCTTTATACTCTTGAATACTTTTAAAAGGGCTACTTTTTATTCATACTTTTTGTAATATTTACAACAGATGCTTTTACTCACACTACGTTTTTGGGCAAGTAATGGTACTTTTACTTGAGTATGATTTTTCAGTACTCTTTCCACCACTGAATGTCATATATAGATGATTATAATCTGCTTGTTACACTGTACAGTAACTTAACAAAGTTTGAGTCCAGTAACAAATATCTAGTTATTTGATGACACTTTTAGCAGCCTTTTATGTTTAGAAAGCATTACTTCAGACTTCAGTGTAACATGATCTTTCAGAAATAACTGTAATGTTCTGATCTGGTGCTCAAGAAAACAGCATAATTTTTTATGTTAACTTTATTTAATAGAAAGTTTAGAAGAGTAGCATGTACTTAAAATAAAATGTAAATTTTTATATAAATCTTTTAATCGGCTTGATGCATTATGCTAAATTTTAAATATATTTTGCTAAGACAACAACAAAAAACTCTTACAGATCCAAAGTGTTACTAAAAAGCAATAGGAGGTAATCTGAAAGTTTGCCGTAAGCTAGATATGTTATCTTATCAAAGACTGTGTTGGTCAGACAACAAACCTTCCACAAATGTTTATATGCAATGGGTCATTCAAGAAATTAGACCTCTTCAAGACAAAGACAAGGCATGAGCTTAAGGATTTACTAACAGAAGGCATTAACAGGACACCTAATGGGATGACCGGTGTCATTCAGGCCGTTGGACCTAATAGTCTTAGAAAACCTAGAAAGTGCAAACTCTGACCCAGCTAGAAGTGAGAACGACAACATCCACAAACCCCTGACCTCAGATTTGAAGGGGTAATTCCTTTATGGAGGTTGTAGTTCTTACTGGGGGAATGAAATTTGTTCTTGCCTAAGTCACTTACTTAACAGACTGCTAAAAGCTGTTTTGAAGCCAACTTCGGTTTTGTCTGCTTAGATTTGGTCCTTTATTGGTTTTGTCCTGCCCAAGTACACAGTTCTGTAAATATGAACAATTTGTAACATAGGTGCGTTATCTTCAACTTCTAGTATGTGGCTTTGGTTGTTTTTGGTGTTATATTTATTTTGATTCAGGTTATAGACTGTGTGCCAAAGGTGTAGCTGACACACATTCTCTTATAACAAACCAGACTTTATTTGCTCATGAGACTATAACAGCATTTGTACCTGTCATTCAGTGTCATCCAGCCGTTATGATGCTCAGGGAGGAATTGAGGTCATTAGCCCAGCGAACTCTCCTGCCCTGAGAGAAGAGAAGAGCGAAGGATCCTTCACATCTGAAAAAAGCTCTCAGCTGCCCACAGGTAAAAAAACAAACCCACAAACAGAAACATTAATGTCCTCGAAAGATTGGCTCATAATAATAATCTCATAAATAGTACAGGAACAAATCCACTTTATATTGCACTGCAAAAATACTTCGTAAATATTTTGTGGAAAATAAAGACATGCTCCGTTTCACATTAAAGCATTGTATTGCAATGTGGGAAATACTAGCATTTAGTTCCAACATTTGAGTCCAGTAAAAAATATCTAGTTTATTAATGAGCATTTTAACAGCCTTTTATATTAAGAAAGCATTACTTCAGACTTTAGTGTCACATGATTTTAAGCAGTCACTGTAATGTGCTAATCTGGTGCTCAAGAAAACAGCTGAATTTTCGAAATGGCTGAAATTATGAAGAACACAAAATATGTTTTTATTATAAATACAGGGCTTCCCAAAGGTTAGAAATATACTTGAGGTGGTAGCCGGATTGAAACACACCTTTTACCTGAGACGCATAAATGGTCAGCTACATGTGACAAAAGAATATTGTGATTTTTAACAATACTTTTATTTAATACATTGTTTTGCACTGTTTCTTTTTAATGTGTTGAAGTTTTGTTTAAAGCTGTTGAAATAAAGAAGAAATCCACTATTTCTCTTATTTTTATGCTATTTAGGAGCCATCTGCACACAGCTGCTCTCTCTCTCCTTCATTGGCATGACATTTAGTACAGTATTGCCAAAGCATTTTAGATATGTATAAAATATGTAATATATCAACATTATCAAATGAATAACATATACATCAAATGAGAAATAAATTACAGTAAACTTTATACAAACAGACAATATCTCAAAAATTGATATTTATTAATAATTAGAATAAAAAGTGTATATTATAAAATTAAGACAAACGAGTTGAGTGACCATTTCTGAGGATGTACATATATTTTGCAGCCAGTTTAGACCAGTCATTTGTGAGTATATCGTAAAGTTTTTCTGAGTCGCTTAGATTAAAAAATCTATTATTTACTTTTTCTCTCTGTCTCGCTTTAGAAAGCTAAAGCAAAAGTTGACTTCTGAACATATTAGGAGATTAAGAAACACATCTCTTTAGGTCTCAACAGAGCACATAAGACTGTCTGAGGAAGTGTTATTGACCGTTCTTGTGTGCACACAATGAGCAGTACGAAATGTGTAGGGCAAGATGAGATTTTTCACTGGTTAATCGAATGCAGATGTTTGGATGTTGGGCATATACAAAAAAAAAATGTAAAAGGATGATAATATTGGTAAAAAAAAATCAAATATACTTGGGCGGCTGTTAATATACCTAGGTGGTCCGCCCTAGTAAAGTCTATGTGTGGGAAGTGCTGTAAATATAAATAAGCTAGTGCTTTTTCTCAGTTGTTTGAAACATTTTTAAAAGCCCAGACAGTATTACCATAGTGTAATATTTTTTTTACCTGATCTTGTGTTGTGCAGGAATGTCATTTGGCCGGTACAGACAGCCTGCGGATTCAGGACCATCTGCACCCCAGCCGCCCCCCTCCTCACAATCCGACAGTTATGTCTGTGTCCCAAAAACACACCGCATCATGACCCTCGCTGACCACATTTCGGTAAGTCACACTCAAACTCCTGATGCTTTTATCACAGATCGCTCTTCCTCTAACTCCCTCGCTTTCTCTGTCTCTCAGCATATCATTACCCAGGACTTTGCCAAGAGCCAGGACACTCCCCCATCATCCACTTCACTACCTTCCTCCTCCTCTTCCTCGCTCTCCTCCACATTCCAGAGCTCTGGTGTTGGAGGTGTTGTGGGTCGAGTAAAAGCCCTGAACCGCTATAGCCCAGAAAACCCAACTTCTGCTGCTCACCACCAGAGACCATCAAGCAGAGTATCTCCTGAAAACTCTTCCGATAAACCAAGAGCCAGGTGAACATGCACTGTTTACAAAAACATTAAAAGGGATAGTTTGTCCAAAAATGAAGAGTTGCGCACATGGATTTCAAACCCTAATGAGTTTCTTTCTTCTGTTGAACACATTTTGAAGAATGCTGAAAACCCAACGATATCTCACGACAATTTCTAACTTTTTGATCTAGTTTTGGTCTCATTCGTGCAATTTATTACGCTTTGCTTATCCCCAATGATGGTTGGGCTTAGGGGCAGGGTTGGGTGCCACGTACTAAATTTTTGTACCACTGAACTCGAATTACGAATTAGCCACTAAATTGACACAACGTAGTTATGTTTCCTTGTGAGATCAGGCTGGAAAACCAGAATCCAGTTAATAAAAATACTGTAGAAGTCATTGGCTAATGGTTTTCAATGTTCTTACCTCTATATCTTTAGTGATTAACCAATGAAAGAAACACAAATATGTTTAAAACAAGAGAAGTGTAAATTAGTAAATCATAATAGAGTTGTCATGTTTGGGTGAATTATCACTATTATTCAAATTAGAGTGCAAAAATAAATTTGAAAGACATGTTGTTCCTTTGAAAATGATATTTATTAGAATTTTAGAAAGGATTTGGAAAATCATGATGTCCAGAAAAATGAACAGAACAACGTTTTCCTACATTGATGATAAAAGATGTTTTGCAGAAATCAGTACAATGATTTCTGAGGAGTCAAGACCCCGAAGACTGGAGTAAAAGGTGCTGAAATGTAGCTTTGACATTACAAGAATATATTTAAAACATGCGTGTTCACACCAATGTTATAGTTAACGAAAAAACTAAATTTGAAAAAAACATTTTCGTTAACTGAAATAAAAATAAAAACGACTAACTGAACTAACTGAAACTGTATTGTGTACATGCAATACTATCTGAGACTAACTAAAATTAAGGCAAAAACATTCATTTTGGTCTTTGTAAATGTATTTAATATACTGTAAACCTTTTAGAAGTCAATCTATTCACTTCTTTTAACTTCTTTACTTTCTTTTTCTATTAACTTTTTCCATGGCTGATTTTCTGACTCGAAATAAACCAACGTATACTGAGTTGTTCAGTTTTTAGAACAGTAAACTGAGATCAAATTTAAGAAGCGGTGAACCAATAATACTGCGCATGCATGATTTAGTGACAACACAAATGGTACATGACGGCCTGATGTGACTGAACTAAACTTGAACAACTGCAGCGCAGGTAAACCGAGGGTTTAAATGAGAGGATCTGGTGAAACATGAGTTTATTTCATAACAGAAAGTCGTAATGGAATTTAAATAAGTGAATTGTGCTTCTGGTTGGTTGCAAAACATAAATGTAAGAACTTTTTCAGATCATGGTGATGTTTTATCTGGCTGAAATTATAATTGCTGACTACATATTTTTGGTATGTTGGTATGAGACCAAACTTGCAAAGATTGCCACAAATGATCCGGTTCGTGTTAAAGATACAAACTTTCCATCACATCTAACAAATATCCTAATTTAACAAAAAACTTAAACTAATAGTGAAAGTAATAAAAACTAAACAATTTCAAAATGTTAAAACTAATAAAAACTAGTAAATCTTCCTCTAAAAACTAATTAAAACGAACTGAATTTGAAACAAAAAGTCAAAACTAAATAAAAACTAAAACTAATGAAAAATCCAAAACTATTATAACCTTGGTTCACACTCAGTCAATATCTGCTTTAAGAAAAATGAATGCAATGCCTAAACATCATTGTTTCAGATTTGACTGAATTGGGTGTCCTTAATATGTGTTTTTTTGTGACAGTAGGTTCTGTAAACTGCCAATGACAAATGTTTTACTTTAGAAAAACAGAAGCTTTAAGTAATCTATGAAACCTCATCTGAAAGTCCTTGGTCAGATGTGAAAATGTTTCCAAAGTGCAAGCTAGGCTTTTTTCCACACTAAAAAAAACTCTCCTCCACTGGTTTCATTTCAGGCCAGGCAGGTCTCCTGATCGAGGTCGAGGACTGGAGAGCTATGAGCCCATCTCTCCTCCTCAGGGTTATTCTGGGATGGATAAACAGGAGGCCAGTGTGCTGCAGAGTCAAAGACGAGAGCAGGATCTTCCTGAACAGAGGTACAAAGTCACTGTCTCACTGAATTTACTTTAATCCAAATTATTTTTTAAACATACAGATACTTCATTTGAGTGTTTGCACCTTTTCTCTCCAAGCATAATGCAAATTTATCAGTCTTTTCATGCTCATTTAAACTTGAGTTGCATTGTTATTCAGTTGTATCAGCTGTTCAAGTTTAGTTGTTTTTGCCTTCAGTTTAGTGGTATTGTTATTCTATCGTTTCTGAAACAACTGCTTTGTTCATTTTTGTAGATCATGTAAATAGTGTAAGAACAATCCAAACAATGCTTAGGCTACAAACACAATATACCTGCAGTTAGAAAAAGCAGAATGCTGATGACAAATTCTCAAGCAAATCTGTGAAATCCAAAGTATACTTGAGGTTTTCTTGAGCCTTGATTTGTGCCATATATAATTCCATATGGTTTTTAGGCTTTGTTTACAATAATAAAGACTAAATACAGTTCACTTTACTATCTGAGTCTTCCTACTGTTGTCTGTTTATTGTCTTTGGTGTTGTTTTGTGCTGCCCATATTTTCAGCCCTGTTTCACTGTGTAACATCTAAACTTTGTTTTTCAGGACTGACTCACGCTCCCCAGGCAGTGGCATTTATCTGCCATCGTTCTTCACCAAACTGGAGAGCACATCTCCTATGGTTATGTCCAAAAAGCAAGAGATTTGTCGCAAAGCAGAAGTCGGTGAGTTAAAATGCAAACCCATTTCCTTACAGATCTACCGGCATTCAGTGATATTTACTAAAAAAAAGTTGAGCTCATGTTTAGGATTTTTCTCATACATTTTCCCCCTGTAATCGCAACAGGACAATACATAGCTAATTAGCATCTAATTTTATCTCTCATTTGCTCTTTATCTGAACAGGTAACGCTCAGCCAGGCACAGAGATCTTCAATCTCCCAGCAGTAACAACATCAAGTGAGAAAAACTTTTTTCTTTTTTTTTCTTTTTTTTTCAAGCTTAAATGTTGCCTACGTCATTCTTAATGTTTCCTGTGTGTCTGTGTTCCCCTGTACAGGCAGCGTGAACCCTAGAAACCACTCGTTCAGTGATCCAGCCAGTAATCTGGGTCTGGAGGACATCATCAGGAAGGCTCTCATGGGGAACATGGAGGAGAAGCAGGAGGACCAGCAGCAGCAATCCCTGATGAGCACAGCAAACTCCTCAGGCAGCATGAGCAGTATTTCAGAGAGCCGGCAGGAGGCCAGCCCGTCCCCTAATACAGGTTCAGACTGCAAAGCCATATACATTAAAGCCATTATTTTTTTTGCATGTTACCACCATGGCTATGTATAGGTGTACAAGGAAAGCACTATATGTCTTTGCAGGGTCTTAAAGTCTTAAAATGTCTTAAATTTCAAAAACTACATTTTAGCCCTTAAAGTCTTAAATTAACTGAAATATTGTGTTGTTGGTAAGAAGGTCGCTGGTTCAAGCCTCAGCTGGGTCAGTTGGCATTTCTGTGTGGAGTTTGCATGTTCTCCCTGCGTTCACTTGGGTTTCCTCCAGGTGCTCCGGTTTCCCCCCACAGTCCAAAGACATGCGGTACAGGTGAATTGGTTAGGCTAAATTGTCCGTAGTGTATGAGTGTGTATGGATGTTTCCCAGAGATGGGTTGCAGCTGGAAGGGCATCTGCTGCGTAAAACATGTGCTGGATAAGTTGGTGTTTCATTCCACTGTCGCGACCCCGGATTATTAAAGGGATTAAGCTGAAAATAATTGAATGAATGAATTGTGTTGTTGGTCTCCAATTGTTTTAAATGGGTCTTAATTTTTCTTTTTTTATGTAAAGTTATCCAATAGATTTAAACATTCATTCATTCATTTTCTTTTCGGCTTAGTCCTTTTATTAATCAGGGGTTGCCACAGCAGAATGAACCGCCAGCTTATCCTGCATATGTTTTACGCAGTGGATGCAACCCAACACTGGGAAACACCCATACGCTCTTGCATTCACACACATACACTACAGCCAATGTAGCTTATTTAATTCACCTATACCACACGTCTTTAGTCTGTGGGGGAAACTGGAGCACCCAGAGGAAACCCACACCAACACTCAATCCAAACAATGAATCTTAATAAAAATTTTAGCAAAACTCATTTTAGAACTTATACTTTAACAATATGGTAACGTTTACTTTTTTACGTTTTTTTTTGTTTTTTTGTTTTGTTGAAAAACATTAGAATGTAAACAACTAGGGTCTGCTTGTTTTGACTAGTTATTTAAAATATGTGGTTAAGAAATAAGTAATTCAAATTTAATGCAGTGAGTAAAAAGTTAATTTTTCTGCTGAGCCATTAAATAAATCCTTAGCGTTTAGCCTTATATAAATCTAAAATTTCATTCTTGATGGTCTTAAAAAGTCTCAAGTGTTAAATTTGACTTTGTGAAACCTGCAGAAACCCTGCATTGCTTGCCAGAATAAAACACTGTTGGGGGGTGTACAATATGTTCACTCAAATGTTTATTTAGCAACATATAAATGTTGCTTTTATGTTCATATAATAATAAAACAATGGCATGTTTTCAGACATTTATAAAATATTTAGACAACACACTAGCAAAGCTTTAAATACATTTAAGTCGTCTTTACTGGGTCATTTCCACTGAGAGGTACAGTTTGATGTACAGTTCAGTTTCCACTGTCTGAAGAACCACAATAGGTTATGGTACCACTTTTGGGATTCTTTCAGTACTAAAGAGTTGTTAGATTTTGGTGTATTTGGTTTAACCTTTCTTGGGTGGCTCGCCAATGTATTAGATGACTCTAATACATAAATCAAGTAAGCTGACCAAGGTTCACACGGGGAGAAGACTTTATTGAAGACTCATTTATTGAAGTTTCTCAGCATCGGTTAACCCGTTGTTCTTCATACAACTTAACCCAAAGTACTGTCTGTAAGACACTACTTTATAACAAAGAATACTGTATGACCACCCCCCCACCCTCCGGAAATTACTTAACTAGTTTGGTTGGGTCACAACTCTTAAGTTCCTGTAGGCCATTTGGTTCACACCTTTTTAGATGCAGTAACTTGTTTGCATTTCAAACAAGCCATACATTCTATCAAGAGTGGTGCTAGACTCACTGCAGAGAACTGAATGGTTTACAGAAATTCATCACTTGCTCATTTAGCAAGTCACAGTAATTTAAACACTATATTTAGATTCACAGCCAAAACACAACAACCATGGCTGACCCAATCTCATGCAAAGCTTGTCGCCATCTTGTGTCAAACGGACACATGCCAATAAGCAAGAACAGGGTCTATTCTGTCATTCATTGTTTCCGGGGCCATTCTCAATTTGTGCTATAAGGGAACAACCCATACAGGTTTCTTTTTCAAACGAGATTGATGTCAAATGCATCTTTGTCATATTTTTGCTTGCCAAGTAAGTGTTCTACTGGCAGTGGGCACGCTGGCCTGATCAGGGTGACTCGTACTGAACCATACCGTACTGTACTCTACTGAACTGTACCACAGTGGAAATGAGGCATAACAGCTTGTTGTTTATGTTTTCTGTGACGCCTCTATTGTGAATATTTTCATTTATGACCTGATCAAAGATAAAAACTCTTGAGAAACCTCTTGAGAGAAACCTCTTCTCACTCATTCTGTCTCCACAGCTGGAAAGCAGAAGCTTCAGAGCAAAGCAAGCAGCAGGAAATCAAAGTCTCCCAACCCAGGCCAGGCATACTCAGCCGGAGAGCGGCCCTCTTCTGTGTCCTCTGTCCATTCAGAGGGCGATTACCACAGACAGGCTCCCACCTGGGCATGGGAGGACAGGCCATCGTCCACAGGTGAGCTTGCGGATTCTGCATCTTCAGATAAAATAATTTTGCTGACATTAGTGATGATTAAAATGCTTTCTCTCTTTTCTTCTGCCTCAGGCTCTATGCAGTTCCCTTATAACCCCCTAACGATGCGCATGCTCAGTAGTACCCCACCCTCCTCCATGGCCTGCCCATCTCCCTCCATGCAGTCCCAGCAGCAGGCACAGGGTGGCACCGCAGGCCCCATGGCTCCCACACGAGCCTGGGAAAGAGAGCCGCCGCTGCTGTCAGAGCAGTACGAGACCCTTTCAGACAGCGACGACTGAGGCAGTGACCCCACCCCTGTCCTTCACACATGTCCAAGTTCCGCTCCTGCTCACCATCGCCCTTCTTTCACTGTCTTCATGAATCCCACTCACTGCCACTGGAGGGTGAGATTCAGCTGCGAAGGAGGACCCACTTTTGGTGCTACTTTGGTGCCCACTGGTGGTCAGAGAGAGCGAAGCCGAGAGCCACTGATTGAATCCGACGCTTTGATATTTTTGGCCCATTCGGGGATTAAAAACTAGACCTAATCCCAAGTGAATAGAGACGAAGGATGAAGAACTTGTAAAGAACCTTGTTTGCTGAAAATTTGTTTCTGTAAAGATTTTTTGTCTTTGAAAAAGAAGAAAATCAATGTATGTAAATAGAGTAACCTTTTGCAGTGTTTTTCCTTTAACTCTTATTTTCCCTGCGTTTTTAACGTTGCTTTTTAAATCTTTCCCAGTTTGATGGATGACTGGGTGGATGTTGGATGGATGAATGGATGGTTGGATGGATGAATGGGTGGAAGGAGACACTGTGGAGAATTTAGTGTTCAGCTGAGTGAAGAGCATTTGAGCTTCCCACATCTGAAAGTAATGGTCTGATGGAAACGAAACGCAAACAGACTTTATTGCCTTCCCCCCTTCAGATGCGGAGCCTGTGTGTGTGTGTGCAGCACTGTTGACGTCTTTACATTTGTTACTGTAGGGAGGAATCACAATCGTTCATCAACTCTTCTAGGAGGACTCAATGTAAGACGCCATCAGCCTTTTCTGGTTTTCAGATTGACAGTGAAGCTTCAGACATGAGATGAATGTTCAGTTTTTCTGGCTTTTCTTTTCAGCTTGATCTTTAGCAGTGGCCTGTTGCAGATCTGTGCAGTGTTTGGCCTACCATTGAATGTCTAGCAGTGTGACGCGACCAGTCATCTTTACTTTGCTGACTGTTCTTTCAGGGCGTTTCTTACAGGTTTTATGTGGTCCGCCACCCTTCCCCCAGTAACTTCTTTTGCTTTTTGAAGAATATGTTTCTGGGGAAAATGTGTAAATCTTTTACTAATGACAAAGGAGTCCAAATGTGTGATTTTTTTTTTTTTTTCCTTCCTTTTTTTCCCCTAGACCACAAAACAAAATGCAAAGACAAAAAGAGGAAGTACCAAACTTGATACATCTCTGCACCATTGTTGCACTTTTTTCCTTCGTAATTTTGAAAAGCTTAAGAACATACTACCTGTAATCTAAGTTATTCAATGTCATGCAGAGGTCTGGAACGCTTTCAGATATATTCATGTACCAATCACTTACTCCATTTTTGACTTTTTTGTTTGGATTAAGCGTATAAAATCGGTACAGTTTAACTCAGCGGCTGCCGAGTGGCGGCTCACATTCATTCAGAGATCTGAATGTCTCCGTGTCTGAAAGTGAATAAGCTCAGTTTTAGTTACATGCAGAAGTAGTTCAATGTTATGAAAGCTAGTGGAGGTCCCTGATATCTGAACACATCTTGCTATCCTGCTTTTTCTGCACTTGGTGTGCTTCTGCTTGGTTTCAGTAACACCACCCGTCTGATCTTTATTTGAAATATGGTTTTGTTTCTTCAGAAGTTTAAAAAAAACAATGTCGAGCTCACGTTTGGGTTGTTCCACATTCTTATTTTCTGTCATTTTCAGCATCAATGTTATATTCATCCTGTTTAACAGGGTGTCAAGTGTTTACAGTGGCGTTGACAAAATGGTGAAACTTGAATCTTAAAGAAAATGAAAATTGCTCATCATGTCAGTCTATTTTACAGTCCAGCTTTGCAAGGGGGACTTCCTTTTTTTCTGGTCCGTTCTGAATCGGGACTTGGAAAAAAGTGTCCCCTGATGTTGAATCCAATGTTTGTATCACTCTGTCTCCTCAATAGATGGATGAGAAATGTGCAGACCAATCAATAAAGTAGAACAGAGCTCCACCTCTCTGAAACTGACTGCGCTGTATCTCTTGTCTCCGCTCATTTACTTAATACAACAAAATATAGCAACATTCAACAGAATTTGTAAAACCAGGTTTATTCTGAAGAAAAAGGTAATTTTTTCTATACTGTGTAAATCAACATCCTGTCTCTCTTTGAACAGGTACTTTAAGTTCTCCTAATACTTAATTGGGCTGCGTTAAATGGATAGTTCACCCACAATCTAAATCTGCTATTTATTTATTCTCCCTCAGCCTGTTAAAGATTTAGATGAATCTAGTTTTGAATGTTTTTTTTTATGTTTTGTTTTTTTACCTGAAGCTGGTTCTTGGGGGTTCATAAACTCCAGGCAATGACTGAGTTTGCATCTAGCAGCCGCACATCACTATATGTGCTTTAGACGGTGGATTAAAGGAAATAATATTCAGTTCTTTGAACAGACTGATAATTTTCCTTCGTAAGACCTGTGTACCATCAGGAGCCATGAGTATTCATTTAGTTTTGCCTGTATGTTTTTTAGTCCTAAAGTGCTTGCATTTTATGAATCCACATTTATGGATCACAGTTTGATTAAGAAATCAAAACTAACCATATGATTTTGTTATCTTGCATTGCTAGTTTTGGGTAGGTGTATGCATTAAAACAGCTTATAGGAGGAGCTGGAGCCTAAGCTCCCCCTCACTGGAACCCAAGTGGCTCTGCAGTGAGCAGCGTCTCAGTTCTCTGATGAACAATTCATCTGTGCATGTCATTAGGAAAAAATAGTTTGCCCCTTGTAATCTTTAATTGAAACCTGAAAATGCGCTTCCTGTTGTTTATTCATTTTTATTTTTTGTAAAATTGTCAGATTACGTATATCTTAGGAAATGGGCATGGCTAACATTTTAACCACACTGCTTCAACTGTCAGTTTTGACAACAAACAGGAATGGTGAGCAGGAGGAGTCTGTTAGGTTGTAATAACTTTCCCCAAACTGTTTTCCTGATCTTTCTGAATGAAATGCTACTTTACTACATCAATAACATCTTCCTTTTTTGGTGACTGATGACTTTAATTGCAACAGACTTTTATCACATCTGATCCTTTGCTGAAGATTTTTGCTGCTTTTAGATCCTTGAGGTTTTGCTATTATGGGTTTTTTAATTCTCAGTCTCACAGGACGCCTATATCATAAACACTACAATGCTTACAGCCAGAAGATGTTTTATCTAAAACAGGAAGATTTACTTCCTTAATGTTTATTGAAATGCACTTGCTTTACATCATCCTCTGTGTTATTGTTCAGGTTTACTTCGTGATGGAAATGTCATTGTTACATGTTTGACCTTGAATAGACAAAAAGAAAAACACTATTTACTTTATTAGTAAATTATTACAATTTTCATCTCTTTAATAAAACATCCTGTACTATGGCATTCAAATCTTCTAAATTAGGAGAATTCTACAAATAATTAATTAAAATGGCATAATTTGATATGATATCTAACAGTGAATCTAGTATGATTATTAGCTGTTGGAAATGTTAAACTTTCATATTTATAGTTGTTGTATAGCAAATTGCTTAGGCATTATGCTTTAGCACTCGTTAAAGGTGCAGTATGTAAGTTTGACACCCAGTGGTTGAACTAGGTATTGCACTCCTGGATCAAAATAGACGTAAACGCTGGTTGCCAGATTGAGAACAGGAGCGAGTGATTTAAACTGTGTTTAAATAAAAGCAATGACATGCGATAGAGGGAATATTTTCCATATTAAAAGGAGTTTTGGTTCTAACCAACACTCGAATTGATATATTAGAAAAGGCTTCTATTTCTCACAACTGAACATGTGAAACCTATGGCAGATCACCTCAGGTAAACCTTGTGTGCTTTATTCAGTGCTAAATGCTAACAATGTGAGTTTGAATAGATTATAAACCTTACCGTTTCGTGAGTGAGTGCATATTCTGTGCTTCTGAATGGCTGTATTTACATTTCTGTCGTGTTTTGTCTGGTGCAAACAAACTGCTCATCACTGCGTATCTCGTCACAAAGTAGGACACGCAGTTACAATATAACCTGCTTACATAATGTTTATGTTCGTAATATTTATATCATTTGCTAATTAATACCCTCATGTGGAACTGAATCTGTCTCATTTTAATGTCTGATACTGTCCATTTCGCTTACGGAGCATGCTTTCAGAGCCTTTCTGAATGATTGAATGAAATAAGCTGTTTACCAACAAGGCAACCCGGGGTGCTGAAATGTAATTGGCTAAACTGGCATTGTGCAGGTTAACTTTACCTAAAGAAAGACAGCGTTCCGGCACAGAAAAAAAATTTCAAAGCAGAATATCTGACTTCAGCATTGTTTTTCAGTTAGATAAATATGTTCACTTGGGATGTTTCTTAAATATATGCACACATATTATGGTATTTTTTATGCTTAAGAAGAGTCAAAAACTTACATACAGCACCTTAAATTTTTTCAGGAAGTGATAAATGTGAAACCTTCTCACCTCGCAGCACTTGAGCTCAGTGCAGTTGTTGAGACATGAAGCTGTTTGGACTGTGTTTCTCTGCCGGAGTCATGATGATCTGCTGCGACATGACATGTCAGAGGTCAGTCAATTCAGTGTGATTTACATATGTGTTTGTGTCGTTTATGACCTATACCGTTTCATTCTGGCTGTTTCTCAATATGCGTTGTGTACTTGCGTTCTTGTGTCCTCCTGAAACGTCATCAACGGTCACCGAAGTACAGTTCAGTTTTGTTATTGTTAATGTACAGTGAACCGATGAATCCACAGTGAGGTAAGTGACGTTATAAAGTACACTGCCATTCCATTTGAGGAAGTACCCGATTTGTGTCCTTGCGTCCTCGAAAGTTTGTTCTTCCAAGTCTGAAATTGGCAAGTCTGAACTTCCAAGGACGCAAGTTCGAACTTTGCGTATTTGGTATTGATAAACAGCCTATAGCTCTTGTTCATGTGTTTCCACACAGGTGATGGTGTTTGTCAAAGGAAGTTGATTACAAGAATAAATGTAACCACTGAACTGGAGTCTAACGTCCTGCTGCCTTGCTTGTTTGATCAGGATCTCTTGATGGAGTCACATTAGTACAACTGTTCAGCACATTGTAGAGATCAAAATGAATGGTGAATCAATGTTCTGGGATAACAGACGTGGTAGAATTAAAACTTTCTCTGCTCAGTCTGGATCTGGAAACTTCTCCATGCTCATTAATAAAGTGCAGAGCTCTGTTCTTGGTCTCTATCAATGTGAACTGTTTAAAGAACTCAACTGTTCTCTGGCCTATACAGAAATCAGTGAGTGTTTGATTTTTACATATTTACATGGACATTACTAGAATGTAAAATGTGTCATAACATCGATCCATCATTGATCATGTTTATAATCTTCTTTAGGTCTAGCTCTTGTGGAGTTTAGATTTTTCGGTAACTCGCAGCTCATGGTTGCAGCAGGAGGAGGATGTCTGCTTGTCTGTTTCTTCACTCGCTGTGTTTACCACACATTGATGAAACATGAGAAATCAGGTAACTTAAACATTGTGTTAAAGGTTATTTAATTGTGTTAATATAGCTGACCGTAACAGTGATGGATTCATTTTACCTCAGTGTAGTGTACAAAGCTCTAGAAAAGCTTCAGACATTGTACATTTTAAGAACTATTTTATGTCTTTGTTTTCATGTTTTCAGGTTCAGCTCTTGATGAGATGATCTACACATCAGTTGTCTATGTGGCACTGCCATGAAAGAAATTGTACATTTAGATCATAATTTTTTTTTTCTTTTTAAGATTTATTTTTGGCCTTTTTGCCTTTATTGGATAGGACAGTATTAAAACAGGAAGCAAAGTTAGAGAGAGAGAGGGGGGGGGGGGATGTCCTCGAGCCATGATTCGAACTCGGGACGCCCTGACGTGCTACTGCACCATATGCCGACGCGCTAACCACTAGGCTATTGCGCTGACCATTTAGATCATAATTAAAGATGTTTTTGTTTATTGTGTGTAAAATACATTTTCTGCATTATTTAGACATTTGGGGACCCTTTTTTTAGATATACATTTAAAGATGAGCAACATTTGACTAATAATATTAATAATAATAATTTCTTACATTTATATAACGCTTTTCTAGGCACTCAAAGTGCTTTACACATTGGTAGAATCTTCTCATCCACCACCAGTGTGCAGCATCCACCTAGATCAGTGGTCACAAAAGTTGTTCCTGGAGGGCCGGTGTCCTTCATATTTTAGCTCCAACCCTAATCAAACACACCTGAACAAGCTAATCAAGGTCTTACTGGGTATACTTGAAACACCCAGTCAGGTGTGTTAAAGCAAGTTAGAGCTAAACCCTGCAGGGACACTGGCCCTCCAGGACCGCGATTGGTGACCCCTGACCTCTAGATGATGCGACGGCAGGCATATTGGGCCAGACCGCACACCAGCTGATTGGTGGAGAGAAGACTGAGTGATGAAGTCAATTATAAGAGGATGGTTAGGAGGCCATGATGGTCGGAGGGCAAATTTGGGATTTTTAACAATCACAGACAGTCAGGCCCTCGGTTTGATGTCTCATCCGAAAGACGACACACACTAACAGTATAGTGTCCCCTTCACTATACTGGGGCGTTAGGACTCACACAGACCGCAGGTTGAGCGCCCCCCTGCTGGCCTCATTAACCTCCAGCAGCAATCCAGCTTTCCCATGTGGTCTCTCATCTAGGTAATGACCGGGCGCATCCCTGCTTAGCTTCAGTGGGCGACCATGTGAGAGTTGCAGAGAGCTATCTGCCAGTGATTACACATGTTTGTCATTTTTTACCTTCATTGTTTTTAATACTTTTAGATCATTACAGGAAGCCATATATTCTGTTGCTTTGGAAAGTCAGCTATTGTATTATGTCTTATTTAGCAGTAATGTTGCAGTTGATGATGAAGTTCAAAAATCGTAATGAGTGGTAATTTTCTTTTTTCTTATGAATGTTCTTGTACATACTGTAACAGGTTTGTTGTTGGGTATCTGATAAACACAGCAGGGATTCATTTGTGAATGAATTCTTGTTTTGAATGAATTATGGTTCAGTTGCCCATTCATAAATAAACTCATTTACATTTGAATGAATCAAATGAATTTATTTTTTAAATGAAGATTTATTCAATGAACATTTACCACCAACTAAAGAGGCATTTTTAGTTTTGAGTATTAGTTCATTAAAAAATAATTTCATGGTCCAGTAATTGAAGGGGTAGTTCAACCAAAATTAAAACATACATTTTTTTAAAACATTTACTTTCATGTTGTTGATTGCATATAGAAATGTAATTATTTTGTGGTACATGAAAGCATCTTGAAGTATGTTGGAACTGTCTGTATAAATCTACAAACTTTATTCAACTGGAGTGTCTGCCATAGTCTGAAGGTTTGATTGCAATACATTTTAGTAAATCAAATAAATAATTTTCTCTAATTTGTCTATAAGGCTTTTCTCAATAACTGAATGATAACTTAAAATCTGGTTTGGGTGTAATCACTCAACCAAATATGATATGCGATTAATAAATCACCACGTCATGTAATTAATTAGACTAAAAACTTGACTTGAACCTGATTACAATACAATAGATTTTAGTATAATCTGTAATCAATAGTATTGATTTTAGCAGGGCTCAAAAGTTTAATGCAAACACCTCAGTCCATCCGATTAAGTTAATCTGAATTAAATATCGATCAAATTTAAAGCGATTGTGAAGACCTGAGAGAATTCAAATAATAGAATACAGCTGTATTGTATAATAATAATAATAATAATGCTGATAACATTTCTTTAGCTCAAATTGTATATGTGCATAAGCTTATTTGCATTTCACAAACTAGTAAGTAAAGGAGATTTATTAAATATGTATTGTAAAATAATATCTTTGATATCTTTGACAACTTTAAATGTCATCAAGAGAAGAAACAATTCTCCTTTCAAAATATCTGATAGCATTATAGATCTTAGCCATTATCTTCTTAGCCAACATATATATCTTATCCAGGGTAGCAGAACACTTGATATTTAACATGATTAAAAAGTAGTAGTATCCTCTCTGGAAACGGCATTTCTTCTAGTGAAGTTCTTTAACGAGTAAACGTGCTAAGATAAAACCTGGTTCACATGAACAACCAATTTGACACCCAACTCTATATAATGTGTTGCACATTGGTGTGATAAGCATCACCTCGACCAACCAGCTGCAATGTGCAACTTAAGGTGATGCTCAAGCTTTTTTTTTTCTTTTGTTGTTACAGTTCACACTATACAGACACACTGATCTGACAGCTGCTGATTCAGAAAGAGTCACTGAGTTGTCTGTGTATTGTCATTTCTATATATCATGTTGAAGTAATTGACTTTGGCCTTAAATTAAGGGCTTTTATTCTTAACTCTTTGGGCTCTATTTTTACGATCTAGGTGCAAATTCTAAATCGCATGGCGCAAAAGCATTAAGAATCCACTTTTGATATTTTAAGGACAAAAGAATACGCTACTGACACCTCCTGGATGTAACTTTTGCATTTCATTGAGGATAACAGAATTCTGTAAATCGAATTATTCATTTGTATCCAGTTAATTGCTAATATGTTAAACCTTGAAAAACCTCTCCTGACCTTTTTTATTGAACAAACATGGAGTTGATTGTATATTCCAACAGAGTCTTAATCACTATAATCTTAAATCTATAATCATCCAAGTCTGTCTCTGTCACTGTGCTCTTTATCTGAGTTAACGCATGATGAGAAGCAGGACACGCACGTGGGAGCGGTAGGCGGGAAGAAACAGCTCATTTGCATTTAAAGCCACAGGCTACAAAAACAGCTACACTGTACTCAGACAAAATATTCTGCAGAATCTGAAGGCTATAATAAATGATCTGATGGGTGTTTTAAGCTGAAACTTTACAGACACATTCTGGAGACACCAAAGGCTTATCTGACATCTTGTAAAAGGGGTAAAATAGGTGCCCTATTTTAAGTTGTTTCTAGATGTGGCTTATCGCAATACACTCTGAAATACAGAAATGTGTCAGACAAACTTGTGTTAGACAAGTTTTGACTTCATCTGTCACGTATATCAGTGTCAGGAATACACATGCTTGATAATTAATGTTGGTTATCGCTAAATTGGTTTTGTAGGAGACATAAAATCTGGTTTTCTGTATTTGCTGTAAATTGCTCCACAAATAGTTTAATGTCTTTTCAGTGCATGTGTTGTTAAAAAGACTTTAATGTATTTGTGAAGCATTTTTATTAAATGAACATTTAAAACGCTCTGGAACACAGAAACAGCAAACCAAACCTTACAATGACAAATCACGGTGCACTGAAAGATTGTATATTTGTTAAAATACTGACAAATATACTAATGTATCATTAGTTGTAGCCGCAGCAAATTTTTTTATGTAAATGACTACTTTTTTATTCACTTGAACTGTTTAATGTTGTTCAATAATCCAATGTGTACTACACTCAACTTTAGAGTGCCGTTTACGTATGTTCATGAGCTGATCTTTCTGATATAAATATAAGCGCACAGGCTGAGTGAGGTGGACGACAAGATTCTGGGTAAATAAGTGAGTTGACGTTCTCTTGGAAAGTTTTGATTTACAATTTGACATGGATTTACATTAGAAATATCAGATGAGTTCAAATCACTTTGGTTGAAGCATGCTGGTGATGCTGCAGTACGACTTGTTATTGAACCAATCATGTTTAATAGAGGAATTTGTGCAGAAAAATGACCTACACATGATTGGCTACTGTTCCGCCAATTGGCGAGATGCAATGACCAGATCTTTAGCTTCGTAAATGACAACACCTTACTCCCTTCAAATAGTCAAATATTTACAAATATATCCAATGTTTGCCATTGTTTTATTTGATTGAGTCATTTGCATTGCTTCAAGGGATTGTAGTTCTTTCCCTCAGCAATGACGTAGTCCTTTACTGATTTTGGTAAATTTGTTTCATGACACACTTCTGAATGATGCAATCAGAAACTCAGGCCTTACAGAAAGTTTCTCACTTGTGATTAAATCTTTGTGGTATTGTGGTACATTCAATTCAAGTAAGATCTTGCAACAAACTAAATAGAGTTCAATAGAGTAGCTAAAGAAAGCAAAACTAAATGCTGGACTATAAGAATGAGAGACAGGCCTTATGTGACGGCTCCAGTGTGGTTTCTTCCTTTATTACTCTGTAGCTTGTGACTCTTATTAGCAGCAAACATTTCCTGCATACTGGTGCGCGTTTCCTATTATTGTAACTCACTCCAGCTCAGTTACATCTGTAGACTTTTGAGCATGAATTGCATGTTTCAAGTTTGCCACAGAAGTTCAGTTGGGTTTAAGTGTGGCTCACAAAGTGTCTTTTTTTTTGCTTTTCTTTCTATCTTGTTTATGGTGCTTGCATATAAGCATATATAAATCTGGTGAAAAGAAATGGAAATCTGAATATTTATTTTTCTTATAGACGTCTTCACCCTGTTGTTTTGTATTTGTTTACAGAAAAGTTTGGAAAACATTTATAATGAATCTGGTATTCATTTAGAATCTTCATTGTGGTTTTAGTCCTTTTTTCTCAGCATTTTCAGGAAGTGACAAGCATAAGACGTTCTCACCTTGCATCGCTTGAGCTCAGTGCAGTTGTTGACATGAGATATGAAGCTGTTTGGACTGTGTTTCTCTGCTGGAGTCATGATGATCTGCTGCTGCTGTCTTCTACATGTCAGAGGTCAGTCAATCCAGAGTGATTTACTGTATACATGGGTATTGTTTATGACCTACATCATTTTTCTTCTTCTTCTTATTATTATTATATCTAGCTCTTGTTCATGTGTTTCCACACAGGTGATGGTGTTTGTCAAAGGAAGTTGATTACAAGAATAAATGTAACCACTGAACTGGAGTCTAACGTCCTGCTGCCTTGCTTGTTTGATCAGGATCTCTTTAGATCAAAACTGGCCAAAACTTCAAGTGCTGACTGGAGTCACATTAGTACAACTGTTCAGCACATTGTAGAGATCAAAATGAATGGTGAATCAATGTTCTGGGATAACAGACGTGGTAGAATTAAAACTTTCTCTGCTCAGTCTGGATCTGGAAACTTCTCCATGCTCATTAATAAAGTGCAGAGCTCTGATCTTGGTCTCTATCAGTGTGAGCTGTTTAGAGAACTCAACTGTTCTCTGGCCTATACAGAAATCAGTGAGTGTTTGATTTGTACATATTTACATGGACATTACTAGAATATTCATGTTTGAAATGTGAAAAAATTTATAATGATTTTCATCAGTTGTCTCTCTGATCTTGATCAGGTCTCGTTCTTGTGGAGTTTTTATTTCTCAATAACTGGCAGTTCATGATTTCAGCAGCAGTAGGAGGAGGATTTCTGCTTATCTGTCTCATCTCTCTCTGTCTTTACTATACGTGGATAAAACGTGAGTCACTGCACTGTAAATGTTACTAACTTTTTAATGCAATACACACTATCTAAACAGATATTGCTGAAAATTAAGCTGGATATAAATGGTTAAAGAATTTATACATTGATCTATACATATTTTATCATGTGCCTCTAAAATGATCACCAAAATTATTGTATAAGTGAACAACAGTTATTTGTTATTAGAATTTATATATTAATGTATGCATTCTTTAGCTGCAACTTCAGATACCAATTCTGTTCATTCCACCGATGAACCAACCAAAGGGTAAACTATCCCTTTAACATTTTAGTTTAAAACTGAGAAAAATGACTTTTAACTTTTTTAGTTGTCCAGCCAAAATGGCAGTTAGAAAAACAATAAAATATATTCCAAATATATCAATAAAAATAATCATTTTAAAAATATATATACCAGTAAAGCCTTTTGCCTGAGCACAGCAAACATGCACTGAGCCAATGAAGGCACCTCGGCTGACCATGATTCAATACATATCCTTTATTTGTGAACTTCTGCAAGAATAAGTATGAAACTGAGCAGAACTGGTCAAAGGTAACCCTCGCATCAGTTTCTTTAATTGAGAATTCAGTTGAAAGAGTCTGGATTATTTTATTTGCAGATGGCATGATTTCATAAAATTATGTGTAACACAATTTTACTTTATGAAAACAATCTTCTCTGTTTTGTCAGGGCAAGCACTCAGTGCATCTGCTGAACACGGATCAAACAACTGCCAAGACAGTAAGGAGAAATATTCTGAATTTACAAATATTCAGTTACATAAAAATGTATATGATCTAAAATGAGTCGGTGTATTTTATAAAGTGATGCAGAAATCTTGACTGATGATTTAATAAATCACTACATGAATGAAATGTAAGAATTGTTTTCACAGATATTTCAGGACAAACAGATGAAGTATGCATCGATAGTTTATAACCTCTTAGCGTTCCTGTAAAATTTGCTTAAATGCCTAAAAAATGCAAAGTAAATTGCATGCTATTTTTGAACCATTTTGAGTATATGCATTTTGGTCTTTTTTGAAGGGTGACACACTGAGGTTTATTCCTTTTTAGTCAGAACCACTGTAAATGTTATTGGTATTGAGTAATTAAGCTTTAAACTTAAGACACACTGAAAAATAAAAATCTAAATATAAGTTTGAAAACACAATTGGATCAAAGCTTGTATTTTATAAAGAGGTGTAGAAATCTTGCTGATGCTTAAATAAATTACTACATGAATAAAATGTAATAATTGTTTCCCCAGATATTCCAGGACAAACAAATGAAGTAACCTATGCATCAATTGTTCATAAACCCCATCACCACCAGGAAAGTGAAGGTAATTATTATTGTAGCAGACCTTTTGTTTGTACTGCACATTAATCATGTGAAATGTGGATTTCATGAAACATTTTCTCATGATGTTTTTATCTACTTCCTCATCAGTTCTTGCAAATAAAACTCCCGCAAATGCATCTGAATTCGAACATGTCAACTCAGAGACTGTCCTGTACGCTGCTGTCAAGAAAAGAGACAAGTGAGCTGCAAAGCATCCAAATCAAAGAACTCTCTCCTTTATTAATCAGATTTTACCTGCAACCATTCACTGCAACCATTCACATTTATTGTAATAACTGTGTCAGTAGCAACAAGCTGACTTCACTTAAAAAAAGTGAAACCCAGCTTGGAACTGTTTATTTGATTTAACGTTTATAGTTATGCGCACAGTTCATTTAATCAATAATTAGAAAGAGATAGTTTTCCAAAAAATGACAATTTATTCTCCATTTACTGACCCTCGAGTGGTTCCACACTGTACCCTATGAGTTTCTTTATTCTGTTGAAGACAAAAGATGATTGAAGAAATACGAACTCGATGATTTCAAGTGTCCAGCTTTCTTCAAAACAGAAGAAAGCAAGTCAATCGGGTTTGGAACAAATAAAGAGTAAGTAAATGATAAGAGATTTTTCAGTTTTGGGTGAACTATCCCTTTAACACAACAGTTTTACTCACTTTTTTTAAAATAAAGTCAACAAATGGCATTTTACAATGTAACCTCTTTGTGTACAGAGTTAGATATTTTCTCTGAGTTCAACTGCATGAGGCTATGAATCATGACTTACTGAGAACTGAAGAGTGTGAAACCTAACTGAGCTTTAGTCTGTCACTTAAACCATGGAAATCTTTTCATATAATCAGACAGGACCACAGATGCAGAAGCAGGATAAAACAGGTGCAAAAGCAGTAACCGTCATCCTAAAAGTGAAGCATTACAGATTGAAGCATTACAGATTGATGCATGAATTAATTAATTAATAAAAGTGAAGCATTACAGATTGATGCATGAATTAATTAATTAATAAAAGTGAAGCATTACAGATTGAAAATGAATAAAAATACTGAAGGTCAATATGATTAAAGGAAATCGAGAGTGGAAATTACAACATACGCCAACCACAGTTTCTGTGTTGTATGCTTGATTAAGTCTATCTGGAAAATGTCTCTCACACTATTGCTTCTTCTTTTTTCTTTTTTTACTTCTTCTCAACAGCAGTAACATTGGTGTAAATTGGGAAAGCTAATAAAAATGAAAAGTAATTCTACAGCAATGTCTTTTCAAAATGTCCATTAATGTTCATCAGTGTTTCTTCAAAATAAACCTCTAGGTGAATGTGTTCAGACATATAAACATTCATTCTGTCAGCTTCATAAGAAGGAGATTAAGCTTAATGGCCTGTGAAGCTGAATAAGGTGTTACTGTAGATTTACTTGACAGTAGAGTTGGCTTCTAGCATGGCTTTGTCTTACATTCGTACATGAGACTCATTACTGCTCATCATTAAGCTAAAAGATTAGGAAAAGCAGGTATTTCACTGCAGTTCAACATTTTGAACTGACATTACAGTACTTGAAGCAGCCTTTGAGATTCAAGTAGTATCAACAATTAAACAGTTGAAGTCAAAAATTATTAGTCCGCCTGTGTAATAATAATTTATTAAAAAAAGTATTTAAAAATCTTTAAAAATATCTAGTAAAATATTGTCATCATGGCAAAGATAAAATATATCAGTTATTAAAAAAGTGTTATTAAAAATATTATGTTTAGAAATGTGTTAAACAGAAATTGGGGAATAAAATGTAGATGGGGCTAATAATTCAGGAGGACTAATAATTCTGACATCAACTGTACATGTTTGTTTTTTGTACTGTCACAAGCAAGTACACAGATAAAATATTAACTTATTTTAGAGTTTGTTTGGATTGTTTATATATTTTTTATTTATTCTGCACAGTTTAACCCAAATAATTATGAGCTATACTATCAAAACCATTTAAAATAGTTTAATGATAACAACAACAAGTATTTATTGTTGTTATTGTTCTTAATTAATATTTGTCTTGTTATAAAAATGAAGACACAGCTTTTTAAAGAGCATTATCACTTTTACAAAAGAGGATACTGGATATTTGATACTAATTGTGTTAATATTTATTATATACTACTAGTTATAATACTGATGCTTAACTTCCAAATGTTGAAATTGTGATCCAGATTATTAACATTTCTTAATAACTTTTCTTGAGCATACATTGAGATAAAAAAGTTTGTTGATTGCATAGTCTTTCAAATAAAAAAACAAAAAATTGCTGTTGGTTTACTCACCCTCAGGCCAACCAACATTTTTTATTAAATTTTTTTCCCAGAAGAGCATTAAAGAAGTTTACGCTGAAACGTTGGTCCTGGCAATTCCTATAATGTATGTTAATGGCTATAGCATTTTTTCGAGAGTCAAAAACCCATATGCAGACAAAACAAAATTAATACAGGTGGCTCTTCACTTTTTTTTCAGCAGCAGCAGAAAGAAATCGTCTCCTTTTTTATAATAATAATAATAATAATTAAATGTTAATACTGAATTATCACACCAAGTTATTTACCCCCTGTTGCTGCCTTTATGACAACTTTTATTTAATGCTGATATTAGCACATTTTCATCTAAGTATTTTAGAATATATGAGTTATGAGAAAACAGTCAATAGTGTAGAAACTCAATAACATAGCAGACCTTGAACAAGTCTAGCCTATGCAAACTGACAGAGTTCAAGCTCTCTAAACATTATTTATTAGATTCTATA
>CAIGQZ010032912.1:1743557-1754637 GCA_903798205.1 Danio tinwini | reverse complement strand
AAACAACACTATTGTTGAGTATATTGGGGGACAACTTAATTCTTTTATGTTCATTCCACTTAAATTTGTAAAAACTAATGAGTTAACTTAATTCCAACACAAACACAAATCAATGGGTGGAATCCAGCATGTTTTTACAGATAGATTTGATTTAAATCCTGGTTTAATCTTTATTTCCTGGTTAAGTCCTGGATCTGCACTGTGGTACTATTTTAGTTTCTGATAAACTACATTTTTTTGGTATGGCTGAACACAAACTCCGATTTTAAATTGCACAGATATTTAAGACATAGGATCGAGGATCAGTCTGTATGTACAGTTGCAGTCAAAATTATTCACGCTCCTGTGCTTTTTTTTCTTTTTTAAACATTTCCCAAATTATATTTAACAGAGCAAACATTTATTTTGGATAAAGTCATATTTGTTTTATTTCAGCTAGAATAAAAGCAGTTTTTAAATTTTTTTTAAATCATTTTAAGGTTATTAGCCTCCTTAAGCAATATTTATTTTCGATTGCCTAGAACAAACCATCGCTATACAATGACTTAATTGCTAATTAATCTAGTTAAGCCTTTAAATGTCACTTTAAGCTGTATAGAAGTGTCTTGAAAAATATCTAGTCAAATATTATGTACTGTCATCATGGCAAAGATAAAATAAATCAGTTATTAGAAATATTAAAACTATTATGTTTAGAAATGGGTTGAAAAAAAATCTACCATTACACATATATTGGGCAATAAAATATACAGGGGGCTGATAATTCAGGAGGGCTGATAATTCTGACTTCAATTGTATATGCTTGACATCACACGACCTTTCCTTTGACTCTAGAGGGCGCTAAAGTCTAACTGATCCCCTAGTTCACTTTTCACAGCGTCTGACACCAATGAGGCATAATGTGGCGATAATATAGGCTATATTTCCTCTGAAAGCTATATTACTGTCAAGTACGTGCGCTCCACACACACCAGAAAGACGGTCTCTCTGTGTCACTATCACTAATTGCTGAGGTGACGCCCTTGTTACTCAATTTAAACTTTGTAAGCAACAGTTGTTGTACCTGTATTACTCTTCTCAGTGGAGATGATATCACCCAGAGTCTGGTAAGCTAGTTCTAAGTCCCACACATACACAAACTAAAGTTTAATTTTAGATAGTGAGGGATGATGTTTTAAGAGTAGCTAGTATCTCATGTGGGAGTACGGTAGACTACAAATGATATTTAACACTTTTAATGTAGGACATAGGAGTGCTGTAACGAGCAAGCTATACAAATATCAGGTTAAACAAAATGGAGTTTGTTAATGGATGTCAAATACATTTAGTTGCCACTTGCCACACTGAATTAGCAGATTGACATTCAGTTTGATGTTTAACATGCATAAAAGCTCATCGGTTTAAAACAATAAATTAACTGTTGGGTTTTATATTATGCATTTGTACTTTACACATAATGGGACAAAGTTTGCCACAACTCACTTAAAGACATCTCTGTTTCATAGATAGGCTAGTTTAGGCTGTGTTGTACGTATTCTAGCCTATACTTTATATGTAGGCTTATATCAATCTCAACTGAGATTACTTAAATGGTGTTGCTGAAAGTAAAAAATAAGTCAAATAAAATAAAAGTAATTATGAACCATATAAGGTGTACAGTAGGCTATGTGCTCCCGAGTGGATGACTAAGTCTGTGAAATTTTACTGAGGATAGATGTTGCAGATTTTACACACAACGTTACGAAAATATGTTAGTATATTGTTAATGGAGAAAAGTGTCTGTGGGATGTGATGTTTTTCCACATTTACCATTTCTTTTTCTTTTTTTCCAAGATTGTTGTAAGCCAGAGGTGTCAAACTTAGTTCCTGGAGAGCCACAGCTCTGCACTGTTCAGTTCCAACCCTAATTAAACACAGCTAGTCAAACTAATTGAGTCCTTCAGGCTGTGTGTATTGAAGTGTATTAAAGCAGGGTTGGAACTTAACTGTGCAGGGCAGCGGCCCTCCAGGAACTCAATTTGACACCCCTGTTGTAAGCAATGGCACAACATTTTTTTTTCTGCATATAGCTGTCATTTAAGAGGGGTTTCTATTGTAATGAATCATAGAGTGATTTTTGTTTTCGGAAAATGTAGTTAAAGATTATGACTATAAGATATTATGCTATAACTATAAGATTTAAGGCAGAATTGCTCATTAAAATGTCACAATAGAACATGGTTCGCCCCGACACACAAAATGAGTTTATCTATAAGTTCCATTTTGAACTTTTTATGCCCTGTACAGTCAGGAGATGACTTTAGTTTGGTTTTATTAATAAAATGAATCACTCATCTCATCAGCAAAAGCTACGAAAAAGTAATTTTTCTTTTTTTCGCCCATCTCCATAAAGGTTACTCTAGAATAGACTTGTTCCTTTAATATGAAAGACTGAAAGACATACTGTAGTTGACTGAGAAAACCTCCTACAAGCTCAGTCTGATCACAGAAGATGGCAGAAACCTCCTTAATGATCTATTTTCATGTTTCTTAAATGACGCTATAAAGTGTTGCTTTGCCTCTTTAATGGTGATTTGGCAATTTGGGGACTGAATTGATCTACCAAAGGTATTAAAAGATTGGAAATGAATGTCCTCCTCAAGTATATGGGGTTAAATTGGTTGTTAGCCTGGGGAATATGATGCAGGAAGATCTATTAATGCAGTTCGTTGAGCTGACAGCACATTTATTAGACATCTTAATTTTACTAATCAAGTATTAGGTTCTCTAACATTGCTATAGGTCCATGTGTGTCAAACATGTTTTATTAAAAAATCAGGGCAGCTGTCAGCATAAATAAAAATCTGAGTCAACAGTCATGCCCTAAATGCAAGTGAGGACTGTTGATCTGCTAGAAAAGGTAAATAACATAAATGCCACAAGACTGGATATTGAGTCAGAGTATGCCACAAACACACAACAATATGAGAAGTTACAGAATGTTTATGCCAACCTTTGTAATGTTTAGGCTTAGTTTATAATGTATATGTGCTAAAAGAACAATGGACAGTTCAACCATTGATTAGGACCATCAATGTAAATTGTTAAAGTGCTACAGGGAACCCAGCTATCATCACATTAGAAAGCCCTGGAGGAAAGATCACCTGTTAGGTCAGTTCCACTGCAGTGTATGAGGAAAAGCCCTACCTAGAAGTATGTCTTCAAGTGGAGGATTAACTTAGTTTCAAACATGAAAAAGCACACTGGAAAATGTCAACTCGACAGAATCTGGACAAATATGTCAGGCAAACAAAATAATTAAAGTACACAGGTTTCTGTTTGCACTGTCATGTTGTCCATACAATGAATTTCAACAGGACAGTTGGGCAAACATATTTTACCCTAAGTCATGTGCCTTATTTCTGTGTGAATGATGTGTCATGGTAAACACAGTCACTGACAATGATTGTAGAATTTTAATGCTAAACCCACATCAGATATGCACATATATAAATATATTTATTGCACAATCACCCATCATTTCTTAAACTGTGAAGGCTCATATGAGCGTGAAGTGGCTAAAGTTTCCTGGTGACTGCTCATATGTCTCATAGATGCTCAGTGTATTTAGTGAACACACAGTTTGGTTTGCTGGTTATACAGCTGGCCAATGTACACAGTGGTGTGTTCATTTTGATCCATATTCACATACTCTCCAACCCATCTGAATCATTCCCTCCTTTAAGCATATTTGTTTTATAAGCTCACAAATATTGTATTTAATAACATTATTTCTGCCTTTCTGTCAGCAGTGGCATGTTTACTAAAGCTGTGATGCAGAACATTGTTTACAGTATATGTATATTACCATAACTTCACACACATTTTATGTACCTTTAAAATTAGTTCCTGTTTCAGCAATGTACTTTTTTGTGTGTTACCAGCAACACTATATAAGCCCTACCTTCATTTAAAATGTTTTATTAACAGCTTATCTCCAGGTGAGTACACATCTTTCCATATTCTTGGGAATTGCATATTAGTTATACATTGGAAAGCTTAATGTACTAATAAAATACCTTGTATAAAAAATTATTTTACAGTCATGGAGAGACCATGTTTTCTTTTCTGCCTGGCAGTTTTAGCAGTGACTGGTAAGATCAATTATAATGGTGTGACATGGTTTTTAACACTTTATAGAAAAATATATATATCCTAATATTTTGATAATGCTATATTCAGGGGTGCAAAATGCTGGAGTATTTTTATTTTGTTGCTTTTTTGTTGTTGTTGTTTTGTACTTATTTTTTGGGGATTTATGCTTTACACAAGTACAATTTAAACTGATGATAAAGGTACTTTTACTTTAGTACATTTCTAAAGAGAAAGCTTTTTTTTATTATTCCAAGCTATTTTTGATCAACTTTTTAAATGTTCCTGGCATTTTTGTGTTTAATGTGCTATATGCACAGCTATTTTTTTCAGCCAATTACTTTCACTTCTTTTACTTCATAAGGTTCCTTTTACTCCAATGATGTTAAAATGTGATTAAAATATAATCCGTTAAATAGACTTAAGCATCTATTAAGTTGTTAAAGTGTAAAAAGAGACAAAAGTCCATTTAAATGCAGGCGCCGTCGCTAATGCAGTACTTCATGTCCAGTCTGAGACCCATCAGTAAAGATCTTTTTATTTTTATTTTTTTAAAGAAATCAGATCTTAAACACAGCGATTTTGTATGGGATGACAATTTACTTGATGCCCTGGGTCTGGCTAATTGAAATTAAATGTCTGTGTGCATATAGACCATTGCCTTCCATTATTATATATGTGACATTTCAGCTCATGTTTATAACACAAATTTCTTCAGTTTACATGAAATCAACCGAAAACATCCTGAGGTAGCTCATTATTTTTGACCTTTTTGAATTATAGTTATCCATGTATGTGCTTAATGACTTTATGCAGAACACTGAGTGCAAATCAGTAAAGATTAATAAAACAAATACTTTTTTTACTTTTAAGTTTCATTTTTCTTTTGTACACAAATATTTAGTAATATGTTGGAAACAGGTAACCGTTGACTTTAGTATTTGCTTTTCCTACTATGGAAGTCAGAGGTCACAGGTTTTCAGCTTACTACAAATTTATAAACGTTTAAAACCACTTGAGGCGGAGTAAATGGTGAATTCTTTTAGTTTTGGGTGAGCTATTCCTTTCACAGCAGTGGATAAGTGCTATCATAATTACAGTATGAATTGGCTGCCATCAATTTTAATCTAAATAACAATTTTCTTAATAAATCAAATTAACATAATGACATAGTCTTGCTGTTTAGGGATACCCTACTTAAAAATTGTAATCCTCTCACATTTTGCTCCATTTTCTACCTCAGATAAATACAAACAAAGATTTTCATGCAAGTGTACACAACCATATTACCACAAAATGTGTTTTTGGCCAGACACTTTTTACTTGTGCTTTTTTCACTCTGTATCTGTACTTTCATTTAAGTGTAGTTTTTATTACTTTGTAAACCTCTGGCTATATCATTACAATTGCAATGTTACGTAGTAATTATTACTAATAATAGTGTTTGCTAAATGTAAAATGTTTATCTGTAATTATATATATATATACAGTTAAAGTTTATTTTTTTTCTCCAATTTCTGTTTAATAGATAACTTTTTAAATATTAAATATAGCTTAAAGGGACTAATAATAAAAAAAAAAGAATTTTTTTAAGGATAATATAAAATAATTATTTTGAATTAAAAACTGCTTTTATTCCAGCCGAAATAAAACAATTAAGACTTTCTCCAGAAGAAAAAAATAGTATCAGACATACTGTGAAAATGTCCTTGCTTTGTTAAACATCATTTGGGAAATATAAAAAATAAAAATTCAAAGTAGGGGTTAATAATTCTGACTTTAACTGTATATATATGTGTGTGTGTGTGTGTGTGTGTGTGTGTGTGTGTGTGTGTGTGTGTGTGTGTGTGTGTGTGTGTGTGTGTGTGTGTTTTAAATGTCAGTAACAGTAGTGTTTCTGTCTTACCTCAGCTGTCAGCGGATGTCCTATAGGGCGTGAATTCATCACAGCTTTCATGACCAATTATCAATATGGACAAGCCAGTCTGACTCTCACTATAACAGCACATTCCTCCCCAGCAACTGTGAAAGTTGAGATAAAGGCACTGAGTTACAGTCAGAAATTGGACATAGGACGAGGTGAGACCAAAAGAATTGTCCTCCCATCAAACGCTGAGATTAACGATGAAGAAGTCTCCAGCAAAACAGTGTACATCTCTTCAACTGCTGACATCTCAGTCGTGTCATCCAACTTAAAAGATTACACAGGAGACAGCAGCGTGATTTTCCCCATAAGTCAGCTTGGCAAGAGTTATGTAGCTTTTACTCCAGACACGGGTCCACCTAAATATGACAAGTTGGTAGCCATAGTCAACGGCAATTACATGAACAAAATCGAGATCACCTTCAGCTCAAAAAAAACTTTGCTTGATTCCATTTTTGGAATTGGAACCTCCAAAAAAACTGTCTCTTTGGCTCCCTATCAAGTTTATCAACTTCGCAGTGATAAAACTTTGTCGGGAACAAAAATCACATCCATGTCTCCAGTGGCTGTCCTGGCAGGACACGAGTGCTCCATGATCATCGGCACCTGTGAGCATGTCTATGAGCAGCTGATCCCAGTCGAATTTCTCTCCAATGAATACCTGCTTCCTGCTATGCATCAGTCCTTAAGCAGAGACACAGCTTTCGTGGTTGCCCCAGAGGACAACACTATTGTGTCCATTTTCGATAGTCGTATTTGGCTACCCAAAAAAAGAAAGCTAAATTCTGGAGAAGTTTTACCCATCGATTTGAGCACAAATTCTAAGATCATTCAAAGTAGCAAAAATGTCATGGTGATGTATTTCAGTAGCAATTTTCCCAATGATGAGTTTCTAACCAATGTCATACCCACTTCTGAAATGTCCAAGTCATGGACCATTCACTCTCAAGATGACTATGATAACACGCTTGTTGTTGTTGCTGAAGCTGCATCAGCCTCTACTATTAGTAGTTCAATGAAGTGGAAAACATTCCCTGCTAACAAAAAGTTTGTATGGGCTACTAAGTCAATTGGTTCGCAGAGAGGTCCCATCACCATATCTGGTGATTCTCTCATGGCTGCTTATGCTTTTGGTGGAAAAATAAGGTATGGATATGCCACAACAGGAGTGTGTAATACTGGTAAGACATTTGAACATTTTTCTTGGTTTGGGCAGTAAGTCAGAAATAACCTATGAATTGTAACTGATTAAAACGTTAAACAAAAAACTTCCCTGTGTTTCCTAAGCATTAACATCAACGCCGCCTCCACCAGACCCCTGTGAGACAATGAAGTGTCGTCAGCAGGAGGAGTGCAGAAAGGGTGTCTGTGTTGCCACTTCTTCTGCTACTTGCCATGCAGTTGGCGATCCCCATTTCAAAACCTTTGATGGGAAGCTATTTGACTTTCAGGGAACTTGCACATACGTCATGGTCAACAATACAAAGACTCAAAAGGGTCTCATACCTTTCACAATCTTGACAAAGAATAATCACCGGGGAAGCACAAGGGTGGCATATGTGAGGTCTGTTTCTGTGCTTGTGTACACTCACACAGTTGTGGTTGGCAGCCAGAAAGGAGTAGTAGAGGTAAAAATAAAAAAGCACTTCTAGTTTCTTGATAGATTTATAATCACTGTGAATGATAACTAAATCTTTTTTTTGGACTCTGTATTCTTGTTTCTCTGTCTAGTTTGATGGTGAAAACACTTACCTGCCTTTGAGTATAGATGGTGGAAAAATAAAAGTGAATCAGAGAGGGCTGAATGTTATTATATCGACCGATTTTGGCTTAGAGGTGAAATACGACTGGAATATGATGTTGTATATCACCGCTCCAAGTAGCTATTTCCAGTCTCTAGGTGGTCTTTGTGGAAACTATAATGGTGACAGACGAGATGAATATATTGATCCTAAAGGCAACACACTCTCCAGTATCATTGACTTTGCAAAAACCTGGAAGGTTCCAGATAATGATTTGTTTTGCAATGATGACTGTAATGGACAATGCCCAAGTTGCATTTTAAGTCTTCAGGAAGAGTACAAAAAAGACTCAAACTGTGGTATAATAGCCAAAGCCGATGGGCCATTTGTTTTGTGCCACAACACTGTGGATCCTCGCATGTATGTAGATAATTGTGTATATGATGTCTGCATTAACAATGGGATCAGAAACTTTCTCTGCAATAACATTCAAAGCTATGTTGATGCTTGTATGTCAGCTGGAATTAAGATCACTGGAAACTGGAGGACACTTGCAAATTGTCGTAAGTGTACACATATATTTAATACATTCAATATTGTATATATTTAAAAATAAGCATACATTTTATTTTGTTTACTTTAATTGTTTATGCCTTTATGCAGGCATTTGAAGATATCATTTATGTGCCATATAATAATTAATTACATTCTTCTCCTCCAAGCACTGAGCTGTTCAGTCAACATGCATTATGAATTCTGTGGCACAGCCTGTGCAGCATCTTGCGCTGATCGTAGTGCCCCAGAAAAATGTACACTGCCATGTGTGGAGGGCTGCCACTGTAATACAGGTTTTGTTCGGAGTGGAGCTGAATGTGTACCTATGAATAAGTGTGGCTGCACATACAAAGGCCGATATTATCTTGCTGAGCAGTCTTTTTGGAGTGATGCAAAATGCACAGAGAAATGTGTGTGCAACCCTCAAACTGGAAATGTTGAATGCACACCAACAAAGTGCAAGAAGTCTCAGATGTGTGACACACGGAATGGAGTGAAAGATTGTTATCCATTGTCATATGGTACCTGCCAGGCTGCTGGAGATCCACACTACCGCACGTTTGATGGCAAGGCATTTGACTTCCAAGGAACCTGCACATATTATTTGTCCAAACTATTAAACACAGCTGACCCAACACTGATACCCTTTGAAGTATTGGTCAAGAATGAGAACAGAGGAAGGAACATGGCAGTTGCTTACACTAAGACTGTGTCCTTAAAAGTCTATGAGTACACTATTGTTTTAAGTAAGGATGACTCTGGCACAGTGAAGGTCAGTACATTTAATAAGTCTAACACACATTAATATGATTAACTGCATGAAGGTATGAAATGTCATTATACACTGACTAACAATACTTCGAAAAAATTTATGTCCTAAAGGTTAACAATCGGTTTGTGAATTTGCCATTTGAGCAAAAGGATGGCCTCTTCTCAATATTCCGCAGTGGGTATTTTGGCGTAGTTAAAACTGACTTTGATCTGACTATGAAATTCAACTGGGACAGCCACGTAGCATTGACTCTCCCCAGCACTTACTACGGTGTCGTGGGAGGGCTTTGCGGCAACTGGAACGACAATATCAATGATGATTTTCTTACTCCTGACAAAACCCTTGGTGCAACTGCATCAATTTTTGGAACCAGCTGGAAAGTCAAGGATGATCCTGGATGTTCAGATGGATGTCAGGGAAAAGCATGTCCTAAATGTGATGTTATAGAGAGAAACAAAGACACTTTCACAAAGCCTTGCAGCAAGATCACTGACAAACAGGGACCCTTTAAAGGCTGCCACAGTAAAGTGAATCCAAATCAGTTTTATGAGGATTGTGTGTATGATATGTGCATGTACGGTGGACATTCATCAGCCCTCTGTAGTGCTCTAACTGCATACACAGCTGCTTGCCAACATGCACTTGGTGTGGTGGAGTCCTGGAGAACTGACAGCTTTTGCCGTTAGTATTCATTCCACTTAGTTTGTCTTTTAGATTTTGCCAAAGTTGATAAAAAAAATAATGGTGAATATAACATTGATTTTTCACAGCTGCATCTTGTATGGACAACAGTCACTATGAGGTTTGTGCAGCAGGATGTTCGCAGACATGCCACGGCCTCACAGAACCCAAGGCCTGTGTGGGGACATCTTGCGTTGAAAGCTGTATATGTGATGAGGGCTTTGTCCTGAGCGATGGTGTCTGTGTAGCTATGGAACAGTGTGGCTGTTCATATGAGGGCCTTTACTATCAAATGGGCCAAGTGTTCTTCCCTCAAGACAAGTGTCTCCAGAGATGCACCTGCAAAGAAAATGGAAAAGTTCAGTGTGATGATGGATTCACCTGCAAACCCAATGAAAAGTGCCAGGTCCTGAATGGAGTACAAGGCTGTTTCCCAGATGGCAAAGCAGTTTGTTCAGTTTCAGGATTTGGGCTTTATCAGTCATTTGATGGAAGGTCCTTCAGTGTTCAAGGAGACTGTGAGTATAGGTTGGTTGAAACAGCTCTGGACAACGATGATGACATGAGCTCTTTTACTGTCTTAATAAAACAACAGTCCTCTGAGATGTTCTTCACTCGAAGAGTTGAAATACAGTTACAGCAATCCACAATTACTTTGCTGCCCGGCCACATCTGGGAGGTTCAGGTAATGTTCTAGTTACTAAACACAAACAGAAGTTTTAAGACCTTGATTTTGGTTAGCTGAAGTGTTTTGTTGGTTTTATATTTACAGGTTGACAAAGTTAAAACCAATCTTCCTGTCACTGTGGGTGAAGGACTTATACAAGTCTATCAGAGCGGTATTAACATTGTTGTGGAAACAGACTTTGGATTGAAACTGACGTATGATACAGTCTCCATGGCCAAAATCGAGATCCCATCCACTTTTAAAAATGCAGTCAAGGGTCTCTGTGGAAACTACAATGGAAACAGTGCAGATGATTTTCTCCTTCCAGGTGGTATTCAGGCATCTTCTGAGTTGGATTTTGCTGAAGCCTGGGTTTCTCCATCAGATAAAATGATGTGTCAAACAAGCTGTGGAGCTAACTGTTTGAAGCCTGACAAAGACAAACAGACCACAGCAGGGATTGCTTGCAGTTTGTTAATCACAGAGAAGGGACCGTTTTCTAGTTGTTATGATAAAATTCCACCACAGAAATATTTCGATGATTGTGTCAAAGATGTGGCACAAGCAACAGACAAGACAGCTCATTGTCGCCACATACAAAACTATGT
>CAIGQZ010032912.1:1717298-1743547 GCA_903798205.1 Danio tinwini | reverse complement strand
TCCATGGCCAAAATCGAGATCCCATCCACTTTTAAAAATGCAGTCAAAGGTCTCTGTGGAAACTACAATGGAAACAGTGCAGATGATTTTCTCCTACCTGATGGTATTCAGACATCTTCTGTAGAATACTTTGCTGAAGCCTGGGTTTCCCCATCAGATAAAATGATGTGCCAAACAGGCTGTGGAGCTAACTGTTTAAAGCCTGACAAAGACAAACAGACCACAGCAGAGACCGCTTGCAGTTTGTTAATCACAGAGAAGGGACTGTTTTCTAGTTGTTATGATAAAATTCCACCACAGAAATATTTCGATGATTGTGTCAAAGATGTGGCACAAGCTACAGACAAGACAGCTCATTGTCGCCACATACAAAACTATGTAGCCAGCTGTCAAGAGATTGGAATATCAATCAACATTTGGAGGAACACAACTTTCTGTCGTAAGTGGTTGCATGTTAACAAATTACACATTTTTTTCCTTGGCATTCAGTTGAAGAGAATACATTTTAAAATGGAATTTTATCTCCAAAATTTTACTGTATAGCCAATAGCCAGTCAATAAAACATCTTTGTGTTCTTTCAGCAATCACGTGTTTGGCAAACAGTCACTATGAGCTTTGTACCGACACCTGTTCTTCAACTTGTGCTAGCCTGACAAACTCACAGAAATGTCCACTATGTCAGGAGGGATGTCAATGTGATGATGGCTTCTTGTTTGATGGAGGTGAATGCAAGGCTTTCCAGGACTGTGGCTGTCAAGTAGATGGAAGGTTTTACAAGGTAAGAACTATTCTCTCTCTTGCAACATAAACGATCCCACAAGCCACCATGATATGTTCAGTTTCTTGTCTCTTTTTTGTTCTGCAGTCTGGTGAGACAGTTGTTCAGGGAGAGTGTGAGGAGACATGCCTCTGCAAAGCTGGAATATTTACCTGTGAACCCTTAAAATGTGATGCTGATCAGATCTGTGACAATATAGAAGGCATCACCGGATGCTACAAGAAAGGTAAGTATATATTTAATGAACATTTTAAATCATTTAACAATAAACATTGTAAGTCATTTACAATTTTCTAAATCAGACCTCAATAGGTTTCAATGATGTTCACCTCTCTTCCAGATCCTTGCAGTAAACAACAGTGCCGTGAACAAGAGTACTGTACTGTGAAGGATTACAAGGCACTCTGCATTGCAAATTCAAAAGCCTCTTGCATTGCCAAGGGAGATCCTCATTACAAAACCTTTGATGGAAACCACTTCTCCTTTCAGGGAACTTGCACGTATACTTTAGTTAAAACTTCAGGAAAAGACCAAACACTTACATCATTCAGCATCATCAACAAAAATGAGTTTACCAAAGGCACTCGCGGCTCTTTTGTCAAGTCAGCCACTATTACAGTGAGAGGACATGACATCACTTTCATCCAAGGCAACCGCAATCATGTGACAGTAAGTACTAAACAGACAAATCCAACATGTGACCATCCATCAAGTCAATATTAAAACATATCAGTGTTCCACTGAACTAATGTTGTACACCAGAGATAACAAGCCCTGCCCTGCAGGGCAAACTTAAGTTCCAGCTCTACTCCAACAACATTGTAAAAGGCAATCTAATGGCAAATAAAAACAAACGGCAAATAAATTACTTGGAATGATTACAAAAGATATCATGGAAGTGCATTTTCCCCTTATAAAGCATAAGGCTTATGGGAGCAAAACCGATCAATTAAATATTTTTTTCAATTAAATATTTTTTTATTAGCCCCAATACTGATTTTTGAGATTAGTTTGGAACATCCCTAATTGTTTCGGGTATGTTCACATTGGGTTATATTGTTGGATCTCCTGCTGTTATATAACATAGTAAAATACTATCTTAAATATTAGAGAACACTTTCTACAAGTAGAACAGATCTCGTTGGTTCTCAGTTGTCATTCCTTGTTTTGGTGTTTGGCAAACCTGCCAGCAGCTTCTTGACAGAACCAGCATGATATTGGACGAAAAACAACAGATCTAGCTAGAGAGCTGTTATTGATCATTTGTAAAGTGTTTTATCAACCCTGAATTGATATTCCTGAGGTTGAATCAAAACATTCCTAGTTGTTTCGGCCCACATGAGGTTATATTGCTCATACCCAGGCAAGGTTGCATAAATGGGTGGGGAATTCTTTCCCAGAGCAAAGCCATAGCACCAATTCAAAAATATGCTAGTCAGTTAGCTTTTTCAATGTGGTCCTGTAATAGAGCTTAAATCTTCATGATGGTAGCCCTCCAGGTGTAGTGCTTGCCACCCTGTTGCACACTCTGGAAATCCTCCTTTTATATGTCTGCTCTCTTTTTATCCTATTCAGGTTGATGGCACAGTTTCACATCTTCCAGTAAACTTAAATACTGAAGGGATCAGCATCATTCTGTCAGGCAATGTAGGAGTTCTTCAAACTGATTTTGGCTTGGAGGTCATGTTTAATTGGGCAGATACCATTATGGTGACATTGTCCAGTAGCTACTATAATAATGTAGTTGGAATGTGTGGAACCTACAGTAACAAACTGGACGATGATTATATCACACCCAATGGTAACAGAATAACTGACATCACAGAATGGGCGACATCTTGGAGCGTCCCTGAAACCAACAGCAACTGCTGGCACTTTCCCCCTTGCTCAGATGAAAAGAAGCTGCTCTATAGCGGACAAAGCTACTGTGGTTTGATAGAGAATGTAACAGGCCCATTTGCCCAGTGCCATGACATTATATCAAAGAGGCGATTTGCTGCTGACTGCCTTTTCCAAATGTGTCTCAATGAAGGCAGTCAGATCGCTTTCTGTAATGCCGTCAATAATTATGTGTCGGCCTGTGCGCTGGTAAATGCTGATGTGTCTCCAGAGTGGAAAAAGCTTGCTAATTGCTGTAAGTAATGGCTATGACACAAGTCTTTGAATAATAGATATTACTTTTATCCTAACATCCTTTGTTTTTTTTCTTCCCAACAGGATGATTTTGTTTTCTTCACCGGGCTGCTTACATCCCAAAAATCAGTGAATATGATTATGAGTTAATAAATAAAATTTGGTTGTGAATTCAAAATGAATGTATTCACTCACTATATAATGTCTCAGATTTTGTTATTATATATGTGAATTGGTGTTTAAAATGCATGTTAAAGTCTTGCTTTTTTCTTAAAGAAATACATGAATGCCAACTTGTCCTGTCCAAAAATCAGTCAATAATTAATCTTGGGTAAAATTGATTTGTTTCAAAAGTAGTTGTATACTTTCAAATGCCTCATTACTTATTAAATTCTTGCATCATTAACCAATTTAGCAGTGTGATTTCTTGTTTGAGTGACTGATTTAATTAGAAGCTGAACAGAATTGAACAGAAAAACAGACATTTTTGCAGATTTATTAAAAAAGAAACTGAAATATCTCATGGTTCAAAGTATTCAGACCCTTTGCTCAGTATTTAGTATAAAGCCCCCTTATGATCTAATACAGCCATACAAAGGGGATTCTCTGCCATTCCTCCTTGCAGATCCTTTCTAGTTTTGTCAGGTTGGATTATAAATGTTGGTGGACAGCCATTTTAGGTCAAAGCTCTGGCTGGGCCATTCAAGAATAGTCACAGAGTTGTTGTGAAGTCACTGCTTCGCTGTTTTAGGGTCTTTGTCTTGTTGTAACCGTTGACCAGTCTGAGGTCCTGAGCACTCTGGAGAAGGTTTTCATCCAGTACTTGGCCGCATTTATCTTTTCCTTGATTGCAACCAGTCATCCTGTGCCTGCATCTGAAAAATCACCCCCACAGCATGATGCTGCCACCACCATGCTTCACTCTTGGAACTGTATTGGACAGGTGATGAGCAGTGCCTGGTTTTCTCCACACATACTAGGGGTGTAACGATACACCAAAGGCACGATTCGGTTCGGTTTCTGTTTGCTGTGGGGTTACTTCCATGTGAAGCTGCTTTGACACAATCTACATTGTATAAGTGCTATACAAATAAAGATGAATTGAATTGAATTGAATTGAATTGAAAGTTAGGGTTGATGTCATCTAAACAGCAATGCTAAGGAACAATAGATTCACTTAATAACAAGAACAACTAAACTTTTTCTTTATTAATTTTGCCATCACATTTTAGTACAGTTCAACTCCTGTTCAACCTTTATATGCTCCCTCTGAGCCAAATAATGAGAAAGAACCAAATCTCCTACCACAGCTATGCTGATGACACTCAGATCTACTTAGCCTTACTGCCTAATGACTACAGCCCTGTTGACTCCCTCTGCCAATGCATTGATGAAATGAACAGTTGGATGTGCCAAAACTTTCTTCAGTTAAACAAAGAGAAAACTGAACTCATTGTGTTTGGGAACAGAGATGAGGTTCTCAAGGTGAATGCGTACCTTGGCACTAAGGGTCAAACAACAAAAAATAAGGTCAAGAATCTTGGTGTGACTCTGGAGTCAGATCTGAGTTTTAATAGTCATGTCAAAGCAGTTAGTAAATCAGCATACTATCATCTCAAAAACATTGCAAGAATCAGATGCTTTGTTTCCAGTAAAGACTTAGAGAAACTTGTTCATGCTTTTATCAGCAGCAGGGTGGATTACTGTAACGGCCTCCTCACGGGCCTTCCCAAAAAGACAGTCAGACAGTTGCAGCTCATCCAGAATGCTGCGGCCAGGATTCTGACTAGAACCAGGAAATCAGAGCACATCACACCTGTCCTCAGGTCTTTGCACTGGCTCCCAGTTACATTCAGAATAGATTTTAAAGTATTACTACTTGTCTATAAATCACTAAATGGCCTAGGACCTCAATACATTACAGATATGCTCACTGAATACAAACCTAACAGATCACTCCAATCTCTAGGATCATATAAACTAGAAATTCCAAGAGTTCAGTCAAAGCAGGGTGAATCGGCTTTCAGCTACTACGCCCCTCGGTGCTGGAATCAGCTTCCAGAAATGATCAGATGTGCTCCAACATTAGACACATTCAAATCCAGACTGAAAACACATCTGTTTAGCTGTGCCTTTACTGAATGAGCACTGTGCTACGTCCGACAGATCGCACTATTGTTCTTTTCTTTTTATTCTTTTATAACCCATTTAACACATTTTTATCTGTTTTTAATCATTCTTATTATTTGCTTTTTTTATCTTCTAACACTTGTCTTTTTATTCTTGTTTATGTAAAGCACTTTGAATTGCCACTGTGTATGAAATGTGCTATATAAATAAACTTGCCTTGCCTTGCCTTGCCTTACAGTCAGGATACCTGAGTAAACAACAAACATTAAATAAATACCAATATAGATAACAATTCTCCTTGTGCAGCCATCTTAAGAAAGTAAACTCAAATTAAATAAATAACTGCAGTGTAGACTAGTGAAAGATAAACAGGCTTGTACTTTCTAAGGACATTTGAAATATTTAGATAAGTTTTAAGTTCTTCTTCAAAAACACCATAATGTCCACATTCTCAGGTGAGAGGCTTGATCTCTGTGCAGACACAGACATAGTGATGCTCATTTTTAGTTATCTAAGTTTTCATTTAGATGGATAGGTTTCCGCTCTCCCTCGCTCTCTCAATGCCTGTCATTTCCGCATGTCCGCCTTCACGACAGCTGATTGGTCGTGGCTCGGGAATATAAAAATTACGTCAGGAAAAGCGGAGGAGAGCGCATTATTTTTTGATCTCGTTTTTCGTGTATTTTGCTAACATGATTATGATTTTCGTTGTTTTTGCTTAACTATCGTTTGGGCAAAATTATTTTGCATTACGTTTGCCCACTTTGAGATATTTTGTGATTTTTGTACATTTTTATTTTGATTGATTTGTTTGTTACTTTTTGTCTCAGCCCTTTCCCGTTATATTGAGCTTTACCTACTCAAGTTCACTCTTTTCTCAGAGTAAGGTGGATAGGGAAGATGTCTTATGACTTCCATTTTGCAAACACATAGAAAATGTATTGTTAGACACAGGGCCGGACTTACCATATAAGCGAGGTAAGCAGCCGATTAGCGCCCCGGGGAATTAGGGGGCCCGACCAAAGCCAAGAAGCCTATGTTAATCATATAGCTCTTTTATACATTTTCTGTCATATGTTGTAAAATCTGTCTATAACTGTTAATATTTTAACATTATTACTACTTTTCAAAACCGGGGGGCCCCCATGAATAATGGAACATTCCATCTGTACTGCACATGCGCGATGTGTGAGCACATCTTCAATCATCTTACATCTTCACAACTTCAATCAAATACATTGCCTGCCAACATTGTGTTGTCAGCTTAGCGACTTTTCAGACTCCTCTAGTGCCAAATTGTGAAAAAAAAGCGACTAGCAACACACTAAATCGCACTTCATCAGCGTGTATTTGAAAGCGCACTTGAGCAGAGTATATATGAGAGCATGCAAGAATTTTGTGCATGAACAGAGAAAATCGGCGTGCAAGCATCAGTCAGTGGTGGGGTGAATTTTTGTGTGGCGCCCTGCCATAGAAGAGTGAATGTAGCGGAAACCATGCAGTAGTAATCGAGTGTGATCGCTCACTCACATGACATGACATGCACTTGGAAAATACTAACTTTAGAATATAATATTTAGAGCAAAACCTCATTACTAGTACAATTTAATCAAATGTGATCAAATAAATATGTGCTTAAATTTGGTTTAATTAGTTAGAGACAAGTGACGTCAACCTCAATAATGGGCAGCAGGGGGCGTGAGAGTATCGCGGTATGCCACAAGAGTTTCGCGATACGTATCGTCGTTGGTGTATCGCAATTTTTCGGTTCGGTTTGTAGTATCGTTACACCCCTAACACATACCACTTAGAATTAAGGCCAAAAGTTCTATCTTGGTCTCTGCTGACCAGAGAATCTTATTTCTCAACATCTTGGAGTCCTTCGGGTGTTTTTAGAAAACTCCATGCAGGCTTTCATGTGACTTGTGGAGGGCTGCAGTGATGGATCTCCCATCTTCCGATTGCATCTCTAGAGCTCAGCCACAGTGATCTTTTGATTCTTCTTAACCTTTCACCAAGGTTCTTCTCCCCCAATAGCTCAGTTTGACCGGACGGCCAGCTCTAGGAAGGATTCTGGTCATCCCAAATGTCTTCCATTTAAGGATTATGGAGGCCAATGTACTCTTAGGAACCTTACATGCAGTAGAATTTTTTGTAACCTTGGCCAGATCTGTGCTTTGCCACAATTCTGTCTCTGAGCTCTTCAGTCAGTTCCTTTGACCTCATGATTTTCATTTACTCAGACATGCATTGTGAGCTGTAAGGTCTTATAGACAGGTGTAGCTTTCCTAATCAAGTCCAGTCAATATAATCAAACACAGCTGGACTCAAATGAAGGTGTAGAACCATCTTAAGGATGATCAAAAGAAATGGACAGCACCTGAGTTGTAATAATAGATTGTTCAATTGTTCAAAATAGATTTTATCAATTTTATAAATCAAGTTTTTATACAAGGCAAATAAGAGGTAAATAACATTAGTTACATAGCTCCATAGCCATCATTTTTGATAATTGCTGCACATCTGCATTGCAAGTCATACAACTTCTGCCATTCAGAAACTAGTATTTCATCCCATAATGAAAAAACATCACACAGTTCTTGCAAATTTTGGGTTTTGCTTCAGAAAATGCATTTTAATCTCCCCTTAAAAGTTTCAGTTGGGTTAAGGAGGTTGAGCTGGCCACCTTATTACCTCAATACTTTCTCACTAAAATCAAGTGTTCCCTTATTTATGTGTGTGCCTTGTTGAGACACTTTTCAGTGGCATTTCCTCATCAGCATAGAGGAACATAATCTCTTAAAATATTTAGATTGTTTCAAACTGATCCATGAAACCTGGTAAAGGTTTTATGATAAATAGGCCCAATGCCACACTGTATGTCAAACATCCCTGAACATTTTTTTTCCATGTTTCAGTTTAATGAGACCTGAATTTGGTTCCTGGGGTCCTCTGACATACAGTCAGGTTCATAAATATTGGGACATCAACACAATTCTAACATTTTTGGCACTGCACTAACACAACAAATTTAAAATGAAACAAACTAGATGTGCTTTAACTGCAGACAACTGGCTTTAATTTGAGGATATTTACAGCCAAATCAGCTGAACGCTGTAGGAATTACAACAGTTTGTATTTGTGCCTCCCACTTGTTAAGGGACTAAAAGTAAAGAGACAATTGGCTTTTTAGCTGTTCCATAGCCAGGTGTGTGTTACTCCCTCATTATCCCAATTACAGTGAGCAGATAAAAGGTCCAGAGTTCATTGCAAAGGTGCTATTTGCATTTGGAATCTGTTGCTGTCAACTCTCAATACAGAATCCAAAGAGCCGTCACTATCAGTCAAACAAGCCGTCATTAGGCTGAAAAAACAAAACAAACCCATCAGAGAGAGCAAAAACATTAGGCGTGGGCAAAACAACTGTTTGGAACATTCTTAAAAAGAAAAAACGCACCAGTGAGCTCAGCAACACCAAAAGACCCAGATGACCACAGAAAACAACTGTGGTGGATGACTGAAGAATTCTTTCCCTGGTGAAGAAAACACCCTTTACAACAGTTGGCCAGATCAAGAACACTCTCCAGGAGGTAGGTGTATGTGTGTCAAATTCAACAATCAAGAGAAGACTTCTCCTGAGTGAATACAGAGGGTTCACTACAAGATGTTAACCATCAGTGAGCCTCAAAAGCAGGAAGGCCAGATTAGAGTTCTATAAATGCCTTTACAGTGCTGGAACAACATCCAATGAGCAGATGAGACCAAGATAAACTTGTATGATGGGAAGAGAAGAGTATGGAAAGAAACTGCTCATGATATTAAGCAGTGAAGCATGGTGGTGGTAGTGTCATGACGTAGGCATGTATGGCTGCCAGTGGAACTGGTTCTCTTGTATTTATTGATGATGTGACTGCTTACAAAAGCAGCAGGATGAATTCTCAAGTGTTTGTAACTTTTTCGTTAACTGAAATAAAAATTAAAAGCTACTGTAACTGAAACCGTTTTGTGTACATACAAAACTAACTGAAACTAACTAAAACTATAGCAAAAACATAATTCATTTTCGTCTTTGTAAATGTATTTAATACACAAGCCTGCTGTATGGCTTTTAGAATGTGTAATCCTGATGCCATTGGCCAGATCAAGCCAGTCCTCCTCCAACATTAAATACAGAGACTTAAAATGAATAATTTAACACATTTGTGCCCAGTAGTGGGTTTTATTTGTGTATTAGTGATTGCAATCGCAAACGAATCGTTCTTTTAATCGGATCTTCGAAGTGAACCGGTTGAACTATTTCACCAAATCTAACTGAATCATTTGAAATGATTTGTGTTTTCAGTAAGCACTCTTATCCACAAAGTACTTACTTTTTAACATGCCTAATACCCCCATCAGACTCAAACTAATATATGCCAAGTTATTCAGTTATTAGTACACTTAGATCAGATCTGAGAAGCGGTAAACCGATAATACATGCATGATTTAGTGAACCAAACACAGAAGGTGTGTTTGACATGAAGCAATGCTGCAGCCGGTGATCAACGAGATTAGCCTTGCGTAGGCGGGGGCGGAGTTGAAAAAAGAGCCGTCAAGCCAGACACTTCGGGGGCTCAAATTGCAGCAGTCATGATGACCGATCACATGGCATGATCATTTATTTATTTATTTATTGCAACAACAACAAAACTATAATTCATTTTTAAACAATAAGGGAATTATAAATTAAATTTAAGTATATAACAAACACATGAGAAATAAAGGGAAAAGGAGAGGGCACATAAAAAAGGACATAAATATCAATGAATAGGCCTATTAAACAAAACAATAAGCACAAATTTTAGTAGAAACATCAGTCTTGCGCTACTAGATGTTGAATGGTATATCAATACTGTTCCAGTTCTTGTTTGTATATGCTAAAAAAAGGGGTTTACATTTATTTACATTCATAGATATACAACTTTCCAATATATATTAGTGTAAAACCCAAAACCAGGTGTTTTGATTAAGTCTTAAACAATGATTAAGAATATTTTGGATAATGAAGTTTTTAAAAAAAAAGCACTTTAATTAAAAAAAAAACAAAAGGACTGAAATAAATGAGTTACACTTAGTAGAAATTTTCCAGAAAGAGCAGATCAATCAATGTCACTTAAAATTTCTGCATAAATGGCTTGACAGGAAATAAAATATTTCATAATATATTTTTTTAATAAAATATTTTTTACTTAATTTGTTAAGAAAGCTTTATAGGGGTGTCAGGATCAATGATGATAATTATTCTATTACAAGTCTGCAAGACTTATTTGAGTTAATATTTAGGTTATTTACTAACATATATCATTTAAATCATTTATGGAGCTGAATACTGTATCTACAAAAAGGTTAAATAAACCAATGCAAACAGTCCAGTCATTATGAACAAATTAACAAAAGATGATTCTGCAGTAAAATAGTTGTAGTCTTTTAATAAGCATGATATATACAAGATGGAGATGACATAAAAAAATGCAATTGTTTGGGCTACTTATCAGAATTATGGGAATTATCAGCCTGACAATATTTAATTGGATGAACATTTTTTGTCTTATGCCTTACGCAGAATATAAAATACAGATAAATATATTTAGATCGCTTACTTTATTCAATACTATTGGAATGTGAAGAGACTTTCAACCAGCACAACAAAAAAAAATCTGAAGACAATCACCTACTGCACCTTTAACTGACTGAAATTATGATTGCTGACTTAATATTTTCGGTATGTTCGTCCTAACATGGGAGGATTGTCACAAAAGATCCTGTTCACGTAAAGATCTTAAATTCCCATATACTGTGTATATAACCTCAGAAGCAGCCTTGCACACATATTTTACTTAGGCCTGCTATATTGTATTTGAATTTGAGGATGGGTAGATGGTAGTGGTAGATGTTAGTGGTCATATTTCCTCTGAAAACGTTTTAAAAAAATGTATCTTTGGTTGAGTTTTTATTATACAATATTTTGTCACCTTATAATCTGATATTTTCGTCAAAATTGAGTTATTGACATATTAATTGACAACTTATTTACATTATGTGATGTTTTTTAGAAGTTCTTTACATTTTAAGACGTTTTATTTATAAAACAAATGTTACACACATACTGTTTGCTATGAAATGCAAAAACTTTGAAGCTCAATATCTCAAAATAATTCAGAACGCAGACAGAAACTTATAATTCCAAGGTGACGATTTATTCTGATGATTTTGAATCTTGCACCTAACAAATATCCTTATTTACAAAAAAACTACTACTGAAAGTAATAAAAACTAAACTAAAACTAAGCAATTTCTAAATATATAAACTAATAAAAACTAGTAAAGCTACCTCAAAAAACTAAATAAAGCGAACTGAACTTGAAAACAAAGTCAAAACTAAATAATAACTAGGAAAAATCCCAAACTATTAAAACCTTGTGGCAGATCATCACCAGGGATGAATGAGCGTCTGATGATGTCTATGCGTTCCAGATATCAGGCTGTAATTAACTGCAAAGGATTTGCAACAAAGTATTAAAAGGTAACAGTTTGATTTATGATTATTATTCTGTCCAATTACTTTTGGTCCCTTAACAAGTGGGAGACACATCTGCAAACTGTTGTAATTCCTACAGCATTCACCTGATTTGGATCTAAATACCTTCAAATTAAAGCTGGCAATCTGCAGATGAAGCGCATCTTGTTCGTTTCATTTCAAATCCTTTGTGTTGGTGTATAGAGTAAAATTGTGTCAATGTCCCAATATTTATGGACCTGACTGTAGTGTTGATGAAGACTAGATCTAATGCGAACAACTTTACTCCCTTTAGTCCACATTTGTCTTTGTGCCAGTTAATGTGTTTCTTGGCAGAGGGTCGTAAGAATGAAATGGCAAGACTGGTGTCCCCGGACGAGTTTGCTCACCAAGGAACTTTGTGTTTAATAGATGTCTAAACATAGAAGGTTTTGCTAAAACAAGGCTTGGTTTGGGTTGTCAGAAAAATATCAAATTGATGTCTATATGCGTCCCTGCCATCTTCACTCTGTCTGTCAGCACACTGCATATGAACATGCTGATGGCGTATCTGTGTGAAATGGGTGAGCAGATCTATGAATCTACATAGGTTGACAGACAGTTTGGGCTGCCTATTGTAATGTTCGCCCTGAACATTTTGATTAGATGACTTTTTTTGCCTTACCCAGTATATAAAATACATGTAAATACATTTAGATCACTTACTTTAGTCATTACTAAATGTGAAGAGACTTTTATCCAGCAAAAAAAAAATGTTTCTGAAGACAATCACCTGCTGCACCTTTTACTGCATTTATACAGTTTGTTTATCATGCTGTACTGCTTCAGGCTGTTTTTGTTCTTGCTAGTAAAACCACATGCGTACAAAACGAAAGCAGACGTGGCAGATTAGAACAAATTTACACTAATGTCTATGTAATAAATGTATTGTTCATTGCAATTGTTTTAGTAAATACATTATCTAAAATGTAATTAATGGAACATTATTGTAAAGTGTTACAAATAATGAAATAAGAACAAATTAAATAAGCTATTGCTGTTAATGTGCACAAGAATTGATTATTTCCAGAATCCCAGCTGTCTTATTTAATGTTTTATGGCTTTAATGTTCATTATCACATGTCTAAAAATGCCCAATCTTTTCACTGGTAATAAAAATAATCAGTAATCTTGCCTCTGACTGACCCAACATTCTCCAGATATCATCTACTCATATTCTCCCTAATCACCCATGTTCTTTGAGCTGCTGCCTGGAGCTAAACCTCTGAGTTTACCTCAGCATACAAGAGCATGGTTTTTAATCTGGTCATATCATTTTTCTCAAACACCATGATCAAAAAGAAATGGCTTTATAATTATATAAATAAATTATTTTCTTTTTATTTAAATGGATCACCTCTGTATGAGAATACATTTAATGAATTACTATTAATGCATGCTGAAAATACATTACATTGAGTATGAAAGCTTGATATGACAAATAGGTTTACAGTGAAGTAATGACAATTGTAAATTTATTCATAACACTTTACATACATCTCTGTGTATGCATCTGTATTTACATTCTCATTTTACGTCACTTGGCCTAAAATATGAGACATTGTATTATGTATGTAATGACTATGGGTTTGGCGAACATAAAAGCAGAAATGTATTAAAAGGTGGAGTCCAGCAGTGTCAATAATTCAAGGCATGTGGGAGGAAATTGTTTGAGTATGTGCTGATTATTTTGCATATGACTGATGCAGACATGCAAAAGAACTTTGTACAAGATCTGCTGACACTTATATTGCACATTATTTAAATTCCTTCAGAAAACAATTGCATCACAAACGATATTTTAAAAATCTGGTTATTATATACTTCAAAATAAACATAAATAATTACGTTTATTATTTTTAATAATGTAACTTGATTTATTTTAAGTAATAAACAATAAAAATCAAGCCTGAAATATTTCATGAATTAACACTGAATGGATATTGTTCTGTTTCTGAAAATTTATATATGTTACTTGTCAAACTAGATTGTAGGTAATAGACAGGCACTGGTCTTCTGGAAACTCTTAATATTTATTCATCCTTATGTCATCTCTTTAGAGTATGACAGATCTTTAGTAGGAACTTTCTGTAGATATTAATTTAGATTTGAGAAAAAATGTGAAAAGGAACAAACTATTTTAAAGTAGAAATGCCAACGCAATCTCACTGCAATTCGTAACTTTTTGATTTAGTGGCTAATTCGTATGAATTTGTAAGATCTAATTCGTACAAATTAGTACTATTTGTTTATCACCCAATGACGGTTGGGGTTAGGGGTGGGGTTAGGTGCCACGCCTCCTTTTTAAAATCGAACATTTTCATATGACTCAACTCGTATGAATTAGCCACTAAACTGACAAAATGTAAAATACTTACGTTTCCTCGTGAGATCAGGCTGAAATGCTGTAAAACAAGTTGGATGTCACCTATGCGCTGATTGTGATTCTTCTGAAATTAAAACTTTGTTCTTCTCGTTTAAAATTATAACTCTGAAAACAATGGATCTTGCACATAAAATGTGTTTACTAAAACTGCAATTGGAATCTCATCAAAATTAATTATATTAACCATATATAATCAAAATAAGTCATGTGTTTCTTTGCACATACTGTTACATTAAAGCTCAAATGACATTTTTTTGCAATCACATATTACTTTAAAGGGCCAGTGATGTTCACCTTTTTTTATCATAATTTTTTTTTATTATTATTTGTTATTATTATTATTATTTGACTTTTATTGTTACTACTATTATTACTGTCAAATGTGTTATTTAGCTAAAGCATATTGAATTCCCTATTTGTGTGTAAGGAAAGCAGGTTTTTAGTGTCCTGGTGGTGCTAAAGTGCTGAAAGTCTTACATACTAAGACTAAGGCCTAATTCCAATTCTATTGTATATCCAATGCCTTCCCCTTGTCCCTTGAAACAGTGTGAAGAGATTGGGATGGATATAATTACCTATGAAATGTTACACCTCTTCTACAAACCTACACATCATTATTTTGTCACTGTAATAAAATTTCTGAGAATCACAGAGCAAGTGTATTCAGTACATTTATATAGAAGTTGAGCGTAATGCACTGCATGAGCAGAAGTGAAAAAACCTTATCCTATTTGCCGCTCACAAAGTTGTCAGAATTTAAAATATTTTACATAAAAAGCACAGTGCACTGCTCTTTATTAATGACAACAAACGGGCAGTCTGTGTGTCTTGGGTTTTCAGAATTCAAAATGGACATTCGGTGAAATAGGCCCCACTTGCTAAGTTCTTCTGTTTTCATTTCACAGGCCCGTAGCCGGTGGGAGGGGGTAAACCCACCACTCAGTGACAAAGGTCCAGAATTTGTCCCATACATAAGCTCATTTGTCCTGTTTTGATTGCTATGCCATCGCCATCATAAATAGTGAAAATAACCCATTGAAAAAGGCTTTAAGAACAAGTGGACTCCTCTGTTGACTGTCACATCACAGTTTTGGTTAATGCAAACAGTTAAATTCAACATCCAGCTGTGCAAGAAAACATATAATCTGAGGTAAGTGACGTCATCTTTCGCTACTGTATTGTTTTTAAAAAGGAGAAAACATTTTACAAGTAACTTTTTGGCTAAATCTTGAACCTCATTCTTGAAACAAAAAATGACCAATGAAAAAGTGTGAAGCACCAAAAGCGACCGTATTCAAATTCATTAAAATACTAATTTGTCTATTGTTGTTATCCATGAATTTTCAATCAAATGTATTCTTTTCAAGAAAGGCTAGAAAAATCATAAAGCTCTTTTATTATTATTATGTTTTATTATTTTGTTATTTAAATTGCCCAATTCTGACTTAAGAAAGTTCTGGCCAGTGTGTTATTTGCCTAATAAATGACAATAGGCAGTTTTTATTTTAAACTTTAACAGATTCCATTTTTTCATATTTTTCAAATCATATTTCTTTATTCTAAATCTTTTAAAAATATTATGATGACCATTCAACAAGCTAATCCAGCTATAATAGTGCTTAAAATGTCACTAAATGCAGTATTTAAATCTCATAATTAAATGGAAAGTCCACATCTTGAGAAAAAAGAAGCACCCCTTACACCAGCCTGGCTACGGGCCTGTTACAGCATAATGAACAAATAGTCATTACCTTCCTGTATGGGACAGCAAACTTTCTTTTGCTTCAGTAACAAAGTCTTTTATCTATTTTTCAAAGTCTGGAGCATGTGTACTTTACTTTTCAGAGTATCGTCTGATGAATCAATATCTCTTTTATTGTGAGTTAAGTACACATTAAGAGCAAACAATGGCTTTCTGTAGAAAACTAGGACAGCAAAGAATAATTGTATGTCTTTAAACATGAAAACGTAAGCATGCAGAACATTTTATTTGTGTTGTGAACAAAAGTTTCTTAAAGAAAAACTGAGACTATAATCTTAGCAATATCTGCACAAATACTGCAAATGTTCTGTTCAGATACAGAGGCTCTAATCAACATTTCAATGATCAGTCAGCTCTCTCTCTTTCTATGTGTGTGTGTGTGTGTGTGTGTGTGTGTGTGTGTGTGTGTGTGTGTGTGTGTGTGTGTGTGTGTGTGAGTGAATTCCTGCAATACAATGATTGACTTTATCAAAACAACTTTATACGAACAGTAGGAGTGCATGGAAAAACTTGACTGTTCAGACACATATCAAGATGAAGTTTGTATATTAAATCTCTTTGTTTTTAATCTCTAGAATGCCATTAAGTTATCTGCATTGAACATAAGCTGTGGTGTCTGAGATGCAACTGAGCAGCTTAACACAAACCACAAATAATAATCACAGATATATATATTAGAATGTCATTTTATGTGTCTGTTTATGTTTGTATTCTGTTCATTTCACATTTTTCCTCTTTAATCTCCAACTATTTTCATGTGTGTGTGTGTGTTTTTTTTTTTTTTTTTTTACATTCATCATTTTTTTTACATTCATCGTTTTTGGATTTTGTCTCTCATCTCTGACATCATACATTAAAGCAATACAAAATAAGAGCATAAGCAATGACACATTTATTTATAAAATGTAATAAATAATGATGAGACATTAAAACTTTTTTCCTAAATATTTAGATTAAAATGTTTGGCTAACTGAAAATATTAGTGTTGAGAAACTAATGTCACATTCAAAGGTTAAAATATGTTTTTAAATTATATTTGTAGTTACTATAAATTGCTATATTTTCAAATTCTTGTTATATGGTCCGCGCTCAAAAATAAATAGTAAAATAATGTTAAGTAGATCTAGAAAAAATTGGCAAGCCATATTTCATTGGCACTTTGTTGTTCTGTGTGGGGAAGACTTGGTTGATCATAATTGGGGTGATTCTGACCTCTAGTGGCTTCCTTGAGAAATGCACATTTTTTCTTTTTCTTTTTTCATGGTACAATAGATATAAATCAAGGAAACAAGAAAAGAAACAAGAAACAATAAACAAGAAAAGTTCAGAAGTGTAGTTTGACATAATTTGACATTGTAGCTTATCAAGTTTTAGAGTAGCTTCCCTAAACACAATGCATTATCTGACAGGGGATTAAAAATTATTTTTTTAAGAATGAGGATAAGGATCCAAATAAATTTTGTGTATTTTTTTGCCACTGGGAAACATGCATGTTATATCTTTTGTAGCTTCTGAAGCGCATTATTAAATGGGAAAAAAATATATTTAGAAAAAAAATAATAATATGTATTTTTATTCTGTTTAAACTTTTACACACGTGGCTCTTTATGCATAGTTTTTGCTTGAATAAAAAAATTCAGGCATATAAGGAACAGTATTGTCACAACATCTTTAAGTCATAATTATTCAACCACAGAAGGAACTGTGTTAAAATCATAGACTGTAAAAGATAATGGACTTAGTATCCGTGACGTCACCCATAGGTTTCTGAGGTTAAAATACAGTTAAGCTCCTGGAAACCCAACAACAAGACTTAATTAGCTTGAGCCCTTAAACACAGGCTCGTAGCCAGCCTGGTGAAAAGGGTGGTTCTTTTTTTTCTCAAAAAGTGGACCTTTTAGTAGTTATTCACCTTATGTTCTATTAAATTATGAGGATGAAATGTTGCATTTTAGTGACATTTTAAGCACTAATTTTAGCTGGATTAGCTTGTTGGATGGTCATCATAATCACACTTTTTAGAGGTACCAAAAAAATTGCTAAATAAAGAAATGAGAACTGGTCATCTGGAAAATAAAACAAAAAAACATAATATTATTAATAATGTTGAGCTTTACGATTTTTCTAGTCTCTTTTGTAAAAATAAAGTACATTTTAAAAGCTTTCGAACCACCCATACACCCCACTGGCTATAGGCCTGTAACATAAATTAACCCATGCATGTTTTAAGTAATGAATTTGTGGGCTAGGAATTTCAAGTAAGGGATTTAGATCTGTGTAGCATCATGTTCCATGCTGGTGGAATGATTTGCCCATTCCCACAGACTGCGGATTCACTGGTATCCTTCAAACAACCTCTAAAAATCCATTGCTTTCAGATCACCTGAACCCCGATGAATCAAACCAAGACCCCTCTTCTCTCCCCCACCTCATCACACACCAACCCAAAATACCATAAATTCTGAGTGTACCTCACAGTTTAGTGGGCTTAACAAACCACCTGTAGAAATCACACTCATTCATCTCACTGACACATTTACCAACACAAACGCTGTACACAGTGCAAGCACTCAATTCTCTGAGCACAAACAAGTGTGTATTGCCTCGTCTTGTAAAGGTGTCAAAGTTTACCACTGTGAAGAAAAAATCTATTTTCTGCAAATGACGCTATTAATATTAAATAGTTAAATTAATATTATTAATATAATGGAAACGCCAGGGGTCGCAATCAAAAGGAAAAATAAATCGAAAGGCTAATGGCTTTTTATTTGCAGGTTGTTTTTTTCTTTAACTAGTAAATACTTTTTATCTTCTGTAGGTTATGGATAAAATATGGTAATTCCAACGCAATCTCACTGCAATTCATAACTTTTTGATTTAGTGGCTAATTTGTATGATTTCGAACAATCTAACTCTAACAAATTAGTACGATTTGCTCATCACCCAATGACAGTTGGGGTTAGGGGTGGGGTTAGGTGCCACGCCTCTTTTTTAAAATCGTACATTTTCGAACGACTGAACTCGATAAATTAGCCACTAACTAATTATCCACTAAACTGACAAAACGTAAAATACTTACGTTTCCTCGTGAGATCAGGCTGATAATACTAATAGTTTAATCAAGTTTATTAGACCCCCTCCCTTTTTTCCACAACCCCCGAGTTTAGGAACCACTGTGCTAAATGACTAAATGTAAATGTAACACATGAGCAGCATCACACTCTCGTTCTCTCTCTCTCATTCATTCACACACACACACGCACATAGTCAGCACCAAGCAAGCAACATACAGCATCACGCTCTCTCTCTCTCTTTCACACACACACACACATAGACAGCACCAAACAATCGACACACACACAGCATCACGCTGTCTCTCACTCATTCACTCACACACTCACTCACACACACACAGAGCATCCAGGCTGCGCGCTCCTCGTTCGGGAGCGATATTGGTAGACCGCCCGCTCCCGTTCAAATACCGATTGCTCCCGCACTTTATTCGGAAACTTATTCCCGCGCCGCAAGAAATCTGGTTGGGTCCCGCGGCTCCCACGGTACAACCGCAGGAATGCAGACCTCTACTTTGTAATAACTATAGAAGCATATGGTCACACTGGTGTGATTAGCTGCTGAATTCAATTCTCTGCTTTCCCATCTAAGACTAATGCATTGTTTGTCAAAAATCAAAACTTATCAGTGTTTTTAATTAAACAAGCTTAGTTTTAGTTTGCAGACCTTTAAATTAACTTATTGTTGGGCTGTGGCGTGTCATGTAATAAACCAGACCTGACACCATGGAAATATAAATGTGGTGTAATCTCAATAATGTTCAGTTTAATATTTCACACTGAAACTCAGCCGAAGTATTTAAAACTTCCTGTTAGTACGTTTGGCTGAACAAGGTAAACTTCTTATGAAGTGCTACAGTAAGTTTCTCAGCCTGGAAGAATGTTTATTGCTCTACCAAAAGTGGCCAAACAGTGTCTGTCATACAGTATAGGCCATACTCTTCATAACGACAGCTAGAGTCATGTTCAAAAAAAAAATCTGAAATGGGTACCAATCTAGAAATATGATTTTTAACAAAGAAATACACCAAAACACATATGTGCAATATATATGCATTTTGCCTTCAGAACTGCATCTGCAGAGATTTTGCTCCATATTGACATGATAGCATGACACAGTTGCTGCAGATTTGTCAGCTGCACATCCATGATGCGAATCTCCGATTTCACCACATCCCAAAGGTGCTCTATTGGATTGAGATCTAGTGACTGTGGAGGCCATTTGTGTACAGTAAACTCATTGTCATGTTCAAGAAACCCATCTAAGATGATTCGCACTTTATGACATGGTGTATTATTCTGCAAGAAGTAGCCATCAGACGATGTGTACACTGTGGTCATTAAGGGATAAACATGGTCAGCAACAATACTCAGGTAGGCTGTGGCGTTGACATGATGCTCAATTGGTACTAATGGGCCCAAAGTGTGCCAAGAAAAAATCCACCACACCATCACAGCCTGAACCGTTGATACAAGGCAGGATGGATCCATGCATTTATGTTGTTGACGCCAAATTCTGACCCTACCATCTGAATGTCACAGCAAAAATCCCATCTGCCTCAAGGTTCCAGGTGTTGTGCATTCAGAGATGCTCTTCTGCATACCTCGGTTGTATCGAGTGGTTATTTGAGTTACTGTTGCCTTTCTATCAGCTCGAACCAGTCTGGCCATTCTCCTCTGACCTCTTGTATCAACAAGGCATTTGCGCCAACAGAACTGCCGCTTACTGGATATTTTCTCTTGCTCTGTAAATAGACATGGTTGTGCTTGAAAATTCCAGTAGCTCAGCCGTTTCTCAAATACTCAGACCAGCGCATTTGGCACCAACAAGCATGCCACGTTTAAAGTTAAACGTTAAATCACCTTTCTTCCCCAGTCTGATGCTCGGTTTGAGCTGCAGCAGATCGTCTTGACCATGCCTACATGCCTAAATGCATTGAGTTGTTGCCATGTCATTGGCTGATTAGAAATTTGAGTTAACGATCAGTTGGACAGGTGTACCTAATAAAGTGGCCTGTGAGTGTATGTTAGCACATAAGTGCACATCCTTCTGTGCAAATACATGTGAGCAATTCCAGCGTTATGGATGTGACATTTGCAGTAAAAACTCAAAACATAAATTCACATAGAAAGTATATGTTAACATTATATTGACGCATCTGTTTATATTTTCCAAAACAACTGACCACAGATTTAAGGGATTAGAAAAATATTAATTTGTAAACATTTTTTACACTTTAAATGAGGAAAATAAACATGCGTTATGGATGTGACAAAAAAAGTTTGTGAGTTTTCAGTCTACGACATACTTTGTAGAAATTCTGTCAATTAAAAGAAATCCTTAACAACCCAAAAGAAACAATTCTGATCAAACAGATTTGAGTTGGCTCACTAAAGAACAAACATGATTTATTTTATCCTATTTTATAATTTTGCATTTATGAGGAAAAAGTGTTGTTATGGATGTGATACTTTTCCGTTATGGATGTGACAGCTGTGAAGTTGCCAGTTGTGTAATTTTGGCAAATTAAATATAATAGTTTAAAAACACTGACAGATACATTTATGAGTATTTTTAAAGTACTGGAAAACACTTGCTGACACAAAAAATGTAGAAACGGTTTCTCTATTTTGGTGAAATCTTAATTTTTTTCATGGCATAGCAAGCGAGCAACAGACAGTCTTTCAAAGCAACTTGCAAATTACAAAACTTATGAATGAGCAAAAACCTGCACACATATAAAATTATAGAGTCAGTTTATGATGCGGCTGTATTGAACAAATTGTTCAGTGAAAGTAAAAAAAAAAGACAAATACAACAACAATAAAACAGAGATATTATAAAGAAATGATTCCAAATAATTTCTGAGAAACTCAAAAATAAGTCATAAATAAAAAAAAGTAAGGATGCTGGATGCTGGTGAAGCTAAATTGAGTTGTGGGTTTCACAGGTTTGAATGTATGTCGGTGAGAGTTAATCGGCAGTGTCAGTTTACCCAGTCTTGTTTCCCTCGTCCTTTACGTCAGACTTGTTGAATACAAACTGGACAGAAGTGTCGAGTGTTGTGTGTATATACCTCAATTCAACACTCACAAACATTGTGCAGATCAGTCTGGATGGAGAGGCAAAATTCTGTATTAACAGAGGTGGACGAATTAAACCATTCCTTAGGTTACCAGAAACTAAATTGTTGGACTTCTACATTTACATCAGTAATGTACAGCTGGCTGATTTTGCTGTCTATAACCAATAGTATCTGAATCCAGACTTGCACATGCAGTCTCAGACATGCAGACACATGCACTCAATAGAGCTAGTGACGTGACTGAAAGGGGTTGGGTTAGGGGCAGGGTTAGGTGTGCACATTAAAAGCATTGCATACAACTGTTCAGAGAGAACGCCTATAAGAGCATTCAATTACACAAAAGTAAATGAGAATAGTACTGGCTAAAGTCTTGATGCACAGCAAATGTTTTAAATCAGCTCCTTTAAAAAATTTATCACAATCAAGCAAAATTACTATCTGATGTCTGTCTATAAACATAAGAAATGGTAATTGGTATTTTTGCCATCGTTTCTGTGGATTCACTGACTTGGATTATCCAGCTGGAGCAGTAGGAGAAGCAGTGGTGCTAGTTTGGTGCTACTTGTGCTTCTAATTAAAAATTTTCACACTTAAAACAAAGACACACACTGAACAGCTAATCCTTTAAATCATGTTTAGTCAAATACACAAATAATAGTTTTGGACTGATAGTCAAAGGGCCCCAAATTTCACACATAATAAAGTAAAAGGCAACAATTTAATTGAAGGGGGTGTTCACAGTATGTATGCAGTTACACATTACGTTAACAGTGAGTTTTTTTTTTGTTAACTCTAAATATTGTACAGCCAGTAAGAGTACAGTGTGTTGATCTTTCCATTAGTCATTTTAGAAAGTTCCTAATTAAAGGTGCTGTTTGTACATTTTTGACTCTTCTGAAACATAAAAATACCATAATATATTTGCAGATATTTAGGAAACATGCCAAGTGAACATTCTTGTTTATCTGAAAAACAATGCTAAAGTCAGATATTTTGCTTTGAAAATGTCTGTTACATGCCGGAACGCTATCTATGTTTTGGTTCTTTTAACCCACTCAATGCCACTTTAGCCAATTATATTTTAGCTCCCCGGGTTGCCTTGGTGGAAAACAGCGTATTTCATTCATTCAGAAAAGCTCTCAAAGCATTGTAACCCCGTGTCCTATCAACACGCTATGTGATGACATAAGCAATTTAGCTGTTTGCACCCGAAGAAACACGACAGAATTTTAAATACAGCCATTCAGAAGCACAGAACATGCACTCACTCACAAAATGTTAATGTTTATAATCGAATGAATACATATTAAAACTCTAATTAAGACCATATTAAATGTAAATGCTGACTCACTAATATGTGTTGGTTTACACTGAGTCACAGTTCTAAAGTTCAATTTCAAACGCTTTATTTTATTTTCAAGATCTGGGGTCAACTATCTGCTGCTTTTTTAAGTATATGGCAATAAATGTCATGTAAAATGGCAATTAAAACTCACATTAACCCCTTTCACACAGTGATACCGGTAAATATCCTGAATATTTCTTAAACAACTTTACCGGTAAGTTAAAAAAAACTGTTCACACAGGCAAGAATGTTCCGAAAATTTCCTGGAAAAGACAGTCACACATTCATTCCAAAATACTGGTAAATTCTGACATCAATAACCAGAAATGAGCTCTAAACTGCAAGCGCTTGTGTTTGTAAACATAGAAGGGGTCAGGCTTTTGTTGATGGTTTCACTTTTATTTAAAGCTTTAGCATTCATGCAGCTACTTTGTTCAGAGACATCCAAAGGCAGAAGCGCGAACCGCAGCTAAATGTTTACACATTTGACTACATTATAAATTCTGTGGATGGATAAGTATTGTGAACAACTTCAATGAAAACATGGAGTAACACTTTCACATGTCGAGATGTGCATAATATGCGTGTGTGCTGGTGCTCAATAGAGCAGTCCTTTACGTGCACACGCGTCAAGCAACTGAAGCAGAGCTTGAAGGCAAACAAACAGCGGTTTATAATAAGCATTTTATCGATCTTTTTTAACACAGTTGGAATAAAGAAGGAACACTTTTATTATCATAAACAGCACGGGTGTAAATGCATCTGAATGTTCTCATTGGCTGGAGATGCAATTTTCCTTCTGCGATCACACAAAGCAGCAATCCGGCAAATTACCAGTAATGTTATAACATCTCTTTCCGGGAAATAGCCGGAACAAATTTACTGTTTTTTTTTCAAAAAGGGGCTGTTTGCGCATGTTCCCTTTCCGGAAAATTTCCGGTAATTTTCCGAAAAGGTCTGTATGTGTGAAAGGGGCTATTATTAGCATTGAACACTGAATTAAGCACATGAGGTGTACCTGTGGTGATCATCGTCAGTTTTTTGTTGTTCAGCTCAAGAAATAGAAGCTGTTTCTAATATATCAATTCGAGGTGTTGGTTAGAACAAAAATGCCTTTTAATATGGACAATATTCCTTCTTTCGCGTGCCGTTGCTTTTATGTAGAACATGGCTTAAATCAGCCTTTAGACTCAATAGTCAGACTTGCTCCCGTTGGTCCTCAATCGGGCAACCTGCGCTTGTGTTTTGATCCAGGAATGCAATAGTTCAAACTTACATACTGCACCTTTAAATATAAATATGTAGAAAATGCTGGGATTTATATAATTTCTTCATGTTATCCCAACCGATTAAGTGAACTTAATTGTTTTTACAAATTTAAGTGGATTGAACATAAAACATTTAAGTTGTCCCTAAAAAATCTCAAGATTTGTGTTGTTTCATTAAAATTTTAATAAGTAAAAAGTAAAAAGAAAGACAGTATGTCAGTCTGAGCTGTTTGGATTTTAAACATGCTAAAAGTGCAGGAAGCTCAGCAAACACAGTCGCTGTGCAAGTTAGGTGAACCTGTGATATACAGACGGAAATGTGAGTTCATGCCTTTTGTTTTTGTGGTTTCTCAGGTTTGAGCAGAAAGATGCACTCTTGTTTCTTTGAAATGACTTTCTTCAGACCCGACGCCCCGGTCAAGGTGTCGGACAACTGCAACTGTATCTAATTTTAGAGAATAATCTGAAAGGCGAACTAAAGGCTTTAAAAAATTTAAGATCTTCTGATGTTTATCTGAATACATGATACATCCATTCTTTTTGTGTTGGACCGTTGAACTGCATGACTTCCGTTTCATGTAAGATTAACAATATCTACAATAAACAAGATACGAGATATTTGTTCACAGGAACTAAAACTTTTTTAAAAATGGAAAGTTCTCTATTTTCACTTATAATGTACAGCAGTGGCATCAGCTGGCTCTGTTCGACTGTGAACTGTCTGAAGATTTTCATTTTTGTGTTGAGCCTCAGGACACTTCAGTTCGCACATGTAAGTACAAGCATAATGGCATCACATTACATCACAATCAGGTGGATCGCTAATTTGTGAACAAAAATTATTTAGAATTTTAAGTGAAAAGTGTCCTGACACTTTTCTTTTTTTAATTTAAAGTGACTGGCTTAAATCTCGTCACACAAAAGTTGTGCTGCATTTCTACTTGTATAAGAATTTCGTAGAATATTGTTTTTATGTATTTTATGACAATGTTGCATATGTTCTATCTGAAAGGCAGAGGAATTTGTTCAAGGTGAATCAGAAAGCTCAAAGGCCACAGGAATGTATTTTTGGTCCTTCATTGCAGGAGGAGCCACAATTATTACTTTTCTTCTTGTGGTTGTGGTGTGTTGTATTATGCATAAACTAAAGAGTGAGTATGATGAATTATGAATAAATGTTGAATATACAATTTTGTAAGCTTAATATACTGAATTGTTGTACTTTCAGGAACATCGGATCAACCATATTATGTAAACAGAGAACAGGGTAAGAGTTTTACGTGCGTACATATACAGTAATAATTGTCCACATGCAGCTATGTTGTTATCATTTTTAAGAGCCTGTGATGTCATCAATAAAAACAACCTCTTTCAAGTTTTAAAAGAAAGCGAGAGTGACTGCTTCAAACATTATCTTTTTCTCATTGTGGTGGTAGTTCGAGTTGCAAGTGAAGATCAAATCATCTATGGTGGGTTTAATAAGTATTTCATGCCAGCAATATTACTGATATTTGATAACATGCAGAATTTATTCTTCTATTATAATGCTGTAAGTAAAATGAAAGACATTAAAGTTATTTCATTTCTACTCAAAGAGAATAATGAAGCGTGCAAAAAATCTACCTCCAAGGGGAAAAGTGAGTGTATATAATAATAATAATAATAATAATAATAATAATAATAATAATAATAAT
>CAIGQZ010032912.1:1620432-1717288 GCA_903798205.1 Danio tinwini | reverse complement strand
ATTTAGGGTGACAAACCCATTTTGTGAGAAATCTTTCAGTTTGTATTTATCAAAGATGACATTATAATTCACTGAATAAAATACTGTACTTTGAAATTGACCTCTTTGCAAATCACATGTTTAATAAATATAAAATGACACATTTTCTTATGAAATAAATTGTAATATATAATAATGTATAATAATAATAAATAAATAATAATAAATCAGTTGTAATTTTTTAAGGATTTCTTTTAACTTATAAATGTACATCATACATCACAAATCTATTCTTTCATGATGATTTGTTATTGTAATAAATTTGATCTGTCTTATTTTACAGAAAGCTGCATATATTACAAAACTAACTTTAATTTTAGGGGAGTAATATGAGACGTCGCCTAATATAAGGTTTCTGTGTTCTCTGATTTACCTTATAACCCATTAGGGTCTGCTTTGTCTTGGATGAAATAGGCTTACATAATATTTTTTTAGTTTTTAGTATGGGAACAGAACTTTACATTTGTTTTTTTATACTCAAACATTTAACAAAAGTATAAAAATATATACACTGACTGTAAAAAAATCTGTTAATTAACAGTTTCTGTATTTTTTGTTTATTTGCGGTGGTGAAGTTTTATCTCTGCTCTGTCCACTTTTGATGTTGAAAATTGAACTTTTATTGACATTTTAAAAGTTTAAAATAATATAATGTATTAAATAATATAGAGAGAAATACAGTTGAAGTCAGAATTATTAGCCCCCCTTTGATTTTTTTTTATTCTAAATATTTCCCAAATGTAGAGCAAGGAAATTTTCACAGTGTTCCGATATGTTTTTTCTTCTGGAGATAGTCTTTTTTGTTTTATTTTGGCTATAATAAAAGCAGTTTTTAATTTTTTAAAAGCCATTTTAAGGCCAATATTATTAGCCCCTTTAAGCTATATATTGTTTTTGATTTTCTACAGAACAAACCATCGTTATACAATGATTTGCCAAATTATAATAACCTGTTATATGATAAATGATAAAATGATAAAGAAAATTAGTTATTAGAAATGATTTATTAAAATTATTATGTTTAAAAATGTGTTGAAATAATTTTCTCTCTGTTAAACAGAAATTGGGGGAAAAAATAAACAGCGGGGCTAATAATTCAGGGGGGCAAATATTTCTGACTTCAACCGTAGTCTGTAAAATAACAGAAAATGCAGCAGCTATTACCAGGTTTTTGTACCGTAATTTGTAACACCAACCCAGCTGATTTATCACTTCAAACTGTTAAAAATGTCAGTAAAAGTCAGTTTTTCAAACTTTTCAACATCAAAATCTTTTGGAGGAAAGATCAAGGTCCCACAATGCAATTCAAAAGCATAAATAAATGAAAAAAGTCATAAATCACAAAATACGGAAAACTGCATTTACAGATATGTACATAAGTTCAGCGACGTAATTTCCACTGGGGACTTCCGTTTCTGTCCCACACTTTTTTTTCGTCTTTGTGACTAAGCAAAGAGTCTGGGTATGTTTTTGCGCGCATCCGCGTCCAATAACTTGCTCCGCGTCCAATAACTCGCGCGCGCATGCTCTAAAAATACCTTGAGGAAAGTTGAATGATAATATAACGGATAAAACGATCGTTTCAGGCAGCGATGAATCCAATGAATGCTAAGCAGCAACAGATAACTTTAATGTCAACGTCGATGAAAAAATAAAATGTGAGTTGTTTGATTCATTATATTGGCCCAAGTCTGACCCGGGACATCATATTTTGTGTCAGACATAATCTGTCTACACCTGTTGATGTTAGTCTAACGTTTAGGGATTTGTGTTGCAGAGAAATACTAGAGTGGATTTTTTTTTTTTCATTAACTAAAGGTGGTGAAAGACAATTAAGAAAATAATGATCAACATATTGACATAATTAGCCTACATATTATTTTTGCTGAGCTCTCTATATCTGCAATTGATATTACAAAATAGTGATTCAGCACACAGCTCATAAAGTTTTTATTTATTGATGTACTTACCTATTGATTGATTACTTTTATTTTTAAATAAAATTTAAATTTAATAACTATTTTTCTGGATTTTATCACCATTGATCGTAAATGTATTTAAATGCAGGAAATGAGATTGAAATAAAATTCCCCATTAATTTTTTTTTATAAAAAAATTAAGTTATGCCCAGTGCCATAACAACATGGTAATACAAACATGGTAAACTAATTACATTCAGAACGTTTAATACACAGTTTTTTAAAATCAGAAATTCCTGATCAGGACCTGGTCCAACATTGTTTTTTCCTAACTCGTGAATGTTTTATATGTAATGTTAAACATGTCGCGTGGGTTCAGTATTTCCACTCACGGAGATATAGTCCATGGCTTCCTCTGTAGCTCACTGTACATTAAACAGTGAGGTTACGGTTAGACAAGCCGCGTCTGACACGAGGACTAAAATAGAAAAACAGAAAGTAACGCTACCAAAGAAGCGCGACTTTGCATGTGTCGTCTGTAGTGACGTAGGCCAACACTTCCGGAGGCGTGCCAATCCAAAACGGGCACAGAATTTGAGCTTTAACATGCAATTGAGTTGGAGGTTTATCGTTATACACTACATGAACTAAAATTTGCTTTAGAGAAAAGTGGTTATACTGCACCAGGAAAAGATCAGTTATGTTATGCTATGTTTAGACAGCTACTAGATGAATTTGTGGTAATAATACAGAAGTTGTATAACAAAATATGGAAAGAGGGAGAATTTCCACAAGACTGGAAAAGTGCTCGGATAATACCATTCTGTAAACCGGGGAAAAACCCAGATAATGCAGAGAACTATTGACCTATAGCAATAACATCGCACCTGTAAATGGATGGAAAAAGTTGTAGTTCGTAGACTGACATACTACTTAGAAAAGAAAGGTCTGATCTGTGCACAGCAAAGTGGATTTCAGAAAGGTAGATCCACAACAGATGCTTTAGTTAAAGTCAGTAATGAAGCTGAAAAAGCCATTAAGATAAAAGAGGTAATGATTATAGTATACTTTGATATAGAAAAAGCATATGACTATGTGGAGAGAAGGATTAAGTATTAAACTTCATAATATTGGTATAGGTGGTAGAATGTACAATTGGATATTGGGCTTTTTATCAAATCTGACTTTTCATATGAAAGTTGGAGATGAGGTTTCAGATAATTTTACATAGTAAATGGGATACCACAAGGCAGTGTTATAAGTCCAATTCTATTTAATATTATGATAAATTATATATTTGAAAATATAGGGAGAGGAATACACTGAAAAAAATCATTCAGAGATGATTCCTTGGATTTACAATTTTTTTACGTTAAGTGGCTGTAAACAATTTATTTGAGCTGAATTTAAACAAACAAAATAAGTAGAATTTTATTAAATTTAATTTGTTTAAATTCAACACAAATAAATTGTTTGCAAGTTTTGCAGACATCATTTTTATTAGTGTAGGGTTTTTCACTATATGCGGATGATGGAGCTATTTGAAAAAGAGGGAAAAACATTTCTTATATTATCAATGAATTTCAGAGTGCTATAAAAAGAATTGAAGGTTGGACATATGACTGGGGATTTAAAATGTCTACTTCTAAATCCTGTTACATGTTATTTACCAGGAGAAGAAAGTTAGAAAAGATAGAGCTTAAATTATATGGCCAAAGTTTGGAAAGAGTAACAAAGTTTAAATATTTAGGTTTATGGTTTGATGAAAAATGTATATGGCAGACACACATTATGCATGTAGTAAATAAGTGTGGTAAGGTACTAAACCTCATGAGATCAGTTTCAGGACATAAATGAGGCGCTGATAAACTGTCATTAATTGATAAACAGGGCATTAATAAGATCATACTTTGATTTCGGATGTATAATATATGGAGCAGCAGCAAAGAGTATATTGAAAAAATTAGACAGAATTCAATTTAGAGATCTTAGAATTAGTGTAAGTGCTATTAAAACCACTTCTACCAATGCATTACTGGTAGAAACCAATGAATTGGCACTATATCTAAGAAGGATAAAACTATCAATGACATACTGGACTAAGCTTAAAGGATCAGGAACAGAACAACAATCTAAAGAAGTATTATGTGAATGCTGGGAGTATGCTAAACAAAAAGGAAAAGGCTTTGGATGGAATATTAAAACCCTAGCAAAAAAATATGGTCTAGACAGCATCGAATATAGCCCAAATATAGTATGGGGAAATATACCACCATGGATATATCCAGCTCCCAACATTGATTTAAAACTTATAGAAAAAGAAATAAAAAGATATATATTCGGTATAGAAATAATGAAATATTCGGTATAATGTTAAATCTAGAGAAAAATGGAGGTATTGATCAATTTTGTTGGGTGCCATCACACTCTGGAGTTGAAGGAAATGAAAAAGCAGATATAATTGCTAAGAAGGCCTTAAACTTGAAGGATGAGGAAATAACGAAAATATAATTTGGAAGAGGTGAAGCTAAATCATTAATTAAACAATGAGTGAAAGAAACATGGCAGAAAAAATGGGATTTAGACAGTAAAGGTAGACATCTATATAACATCCAAAAAACAATCAATACAAAGATTTATAAAGGCAAATGCAGAAGAGAGGAAGTGATAGTAACTAGACTAAGATTAGGACATACTGGTTTAAAATCCACCCTTGCTTTAATACGGAAACGTTTAACAGATATATGTGATGAGTGTAATATAACAGAAAATGTAGAGCACATCCTTATGAAATGTAATAAATATATAACAGAAAGGAAAATCTTAAAGGAAAGTGTGTGTAAATTAGAGCAAGAATAGAGCTTGAAAGGATTATTGGGGGCAGTGGGGAAAATGTGGGAAATTAGCAAGGCTATTTTAAACTTCCTTAGAGATACAGGACTGGAGCATATAATATAGATGAAGTTCAGTGTTTGTTTGTTTTTTTTATTAATATTATTGAATGTACTTGAACTCATAAAGTTGCACATCCCGGTGCAGTAGGTGGTGGAATGCACCTTTACAAGTTGGTTGAGATCCGCCATTAAATCAAGAAAGAAAAGAAGAAAAAGAGAAATGATTGCACTATTATTAGCAATACAATGGGTAGAGGAGATAAGACCTTTAAAATCAGTCATATGTTTAGATTCAAGTTCTTCACTGGTGAGTCTACAAAATAGTAAATCAGAAAGTAGACCAGACATTTTAATAGAAATAATGCAAACATTATATAGAATTCAAATGATGGGTATAACAGTAATATTTTTATGGATACCTGCACATATTGGTGTTCAAGGAAATGAAATTGCAGATAAAGAAGCAAAACAAGCTGTTAAAAATAATGACATTAGTCTAAATTTAAGTATAAGTAGGAGTGAAATAAAGAGTATTATTAAGAAAAGAACGAAGGAAAGGTGGCAAAAACAATGGGATAATGAGAAAAAGGGCCGATGGTTTTACAGTATTCAAAAGAAAGTAGGAGAAATAAGATGTGTAAGGAAAAACAGAAGAAAGGAGATAATATCTAGGATGAGATTTGGACACACAAAATTAAATAGTACACTTTTTAAAATGGGAAAACATGGTACAGGACAATGTGAGTTTTTGGGAAAAGAAGAGACGGTAGAACATTATATTGCACTGCACAAAGTATGAAGATGAAAGGAGGGCTCTTATTAAGAATTTAGAAGAAATAAGAGTTAAATTTAAATTGAATTACATTCTACAAAATAATTCAGGAAATAAATGTTTTAAAGTTTTATTGCAGTATCTTAAAAACACTCATTTATGGGAAAGGATTTAATAAAAGAAAGCGATAGGTGAGGGTTGTCATGATGAGCCACGCTCCATACCAGTTGGTGGCGGAAATACACCATTTTGTTGTTTGTCAACCGCCAATAAATTGAAGAAAAAGAAGAGGTTTATCGTTACACCATAAACTCAAACCAGGTAAGAAACTCTTCTGAATCTTTTCCCAAAGTTTAAGTTTGTAAATGCACCTGCATAAACAAAGACCCGGACTGTGCTGTCGTGTCTCACTAACTGCCAACTTCATGACTGTCATGAATTCACATCATGTTTTGCTTAATGAAGGTACTATAGTATACTGTATATAGGTATAGCTGTATTGAATTGTTAACTGCAGCTTAGTAAAACACTTCAAGCTGTGGTGGACGAAATACGCAAACCAAGCAAAATATTAATAGTAAAATCCACGGCAGACTCGCTCTGAATAAATCATGAATTAGAAGCTACCAGATCTGTCCAGTTCACTCATACTGTACATGTCAATGTAAACAGGTTACATGAAGAAATCTTTTTGTTCATAAAAGTTGTATACAGGGTAAAAGTGTTTTGGAAATTGGTGAAGCTACATTATATTTAGTTTCCTGGAATAAATATAAATAAATCTAAAATATAAACACTTAGTTAAAAGGGTTTACTTATTTACCTAAGTGTTTTGTCCTCCTCTCACAGATGTTTGAATGGACATGTTTTTGAAGAGAAAAAGATCATCTGAAGAACCAGTCGAATGGAAAACAGAGGCGCTGATCAAGAAACCCAAAAAGGAGGAGTGTGAGGAGGGGGAAGATGAGTTTTCTCAGCCAATTCCCTGGCAGAAGATTGAGACAGAGGGACTGGACTGTGACTATAGTTTACTTTTTAACAAAGAGGAGGCCGACCACCTTTTCAACCAGCTAGAAAAGGAAGTGGAGTATTTTACAGGTATTAAAGGTGACCTGTTATGTTGCTAGAGTGTGTATGTGAGCTTTCATCTCAAAATATTTAACTATATAACTATAGTGTTATTTTATATTTGATCCTTACATTTGTTTATCTGAATATTGCTAAACTTCCAAAAAAACAAAACAAAACATGAAGCGATGTGCATTTTATTTGTAGAATATTGTTGCTTTATCAATACTGTATTTATCAGTGTTTGTGATTGGGTTATTATGATGCTCTACCTTATAAAATCATCCCAATGCATCTAAAATTATGATTTCTTTCCAAATAGACCTATTAATTTTATCTGGTGAAATTACATTCAATATCGCAATATATATCGTAGAGAAATAAAATATCGCAATGTCAGTTTTTTCTAATATCATGCAGCCCTGATTAGAACCTTTTAGGCTTTAATCCAGATTGCACCATTTTGGTGACTGTCACTTTAAATACAAATGAAACTGTGCTCTTTTCAAAAAAGGGCAGAGCTACAGATACCAGTGTGTCAGCATTACAGCAGATTCACAACGGGACTAACGTTATCTCTGTGAATACTGAAAATAAGTGTGTCAGAAGAAGACAGTCTTTAGAGACGAGGGTGTTCATTTGTGAATCCTAAAACTCTATAACATCTATAATCTTCATAGTTGCTGACATTATCTTTAGCAGGCGAAAACTCTAATGGTGAATAGCTGCTGCTGACTCAAGGCTGTTTACGCTAATGAGGAAGAGAGCATCACTAATGGGCGGGACTTTACTCTTCTTTAAAGAGAGAATGTCAATCAAAGTGTTTTTGCAGACTGTTTTTATCAAGTGTGATTATAAAAAAAATAGAAATAATTTATTTTACTATTAAAGGCTGGATATATTCACACACTGTTGCCACACAACTGTGATCACAACAAGTGATCTTTGCACAATAGGTCCCCTATTTAAAGATGCTTTCTGTATCATATACATTACCGCTGAGAAGCTTGGGGTCAGTAAAATTTTTAAATGTTTGTGAAAAAAGGTCTACCTTTTTTCAGCAAAGAGGCGTTTCAGATTTTTTTTTTTTTTTAGCAAATGCATATTTTTTAAAGAGCCATTGAGATAATTTTCTTTTCACATCATTACTTATGAATGTTGTTTGAATTTATGTGCATGAGGTTCCCATAGTAACGTTGTTTCGCGATTTATCAACAGCACTGCACACACACACATTAATCAAAACATCCTTTTATTGTTAACTGAGTTCTTAGTAATTTTGCTGTAAAACATGTAACTAAAAAAGGGAATTGTAATAGTATTATCAATAGGAAACCTTTGTATTTCTAGTGACGGTTATAATTCTTTAAACTGCTAAATATTATTGAAGGGAGACAGCTGGAGAGCCATATATTTTTGGTCAAAGAACCATATGTGGCTCGCGAGCCATAGGTTCCCTACCACTGGTTTATTAGTCTTTATTTATACTTTTTATGCTACATTAAGAAGTATATTCTACTGGTCAAGTGCAGGGGTTTTTAATCTTTTTAAATACAATGTGATCCCAAAATAACAGATGATTTATGTGTTAGTGTCCTCTGTTTTGAAATATTGTGTCTTTTATTTCTATCGCAAAGGTGACAAAGCAAAACTACAAGTGTATGGGAAGTCATACAATATTCCAAGAAAGCAAGCGACATATGGGGACGAGGGACTGATGTACTCATTCTCTGGAGTTCATCTCCTGGCCAAACCATGGACACCCACTCTGGAACACATTCGAGATGCTGTTACCAAAGCCACAGGCTACACATTCAACTTTGTTTTGATAAACAGGTAATTTAACTTTGTTTTTCAGCCCTGAACCTGAAGAGATGAAGCCCTTAGTCACCGTTAAGTGAAAGTTAAGATTGGCCTTTTTTCTGCTATTGTGTGGTACATCCATTTAAGTCTTGAAATGTGAAAAAAATGCAGGGCGGTGCCAGATATTTGTTCTTTGGGATCCGATTGGATTGTCGAAAGATGGGCGTTGCTAACAAAATGAAGGACGATTGACGAATGGACTAATTCAGAGCAGAAATGAGACACAGATATGCTTGCCCTAAAGGAATTCCATGTGACTAAGAAGTGAATAATCATTTAGATTAGGGGTTAGATTATGATGTTTAATTAAAGTTTAGATGATGGTTCGGAAGCTTTCCACTGCCCTGGCGATTTTCATATGCATGATCTTAGATATGCCAACGACACCACCCTACTGGCCGAAAGCAGAGAAGATCTGGAGTGACTCATCCTGAAAGTGCAAGAAGAAAGTGAGAAGGTGGGGTTGCACCTGAACATCAAGAAAACTAAGGTGATGACAACCTCTGAGAATGGAAGATGCAGCATAAAGATCCACAATGAAGAAATTCAAGACAGTACAGGACCTGATATTCCTTGGTTCCAAGATTGACCAAAATGGGGACATGACACCTGAAATCAAAAGACGGTTAACCCTTGGACAGAATGCAATGGTGAGCATGAATGTCATCTGGAAAATTAGGGATATCAGGGGGAGACTGTTGAACATTCCATTGACAGCAAGAATCACTATCAAAGAAGTCCTAGGGTGCATCAAGCCAAAGACCTCGCTGAAAGCCAAGATTACCAAACAGAAATGATCCTGTTTTGGCCATGTCATGAGTAGCAATTCACTTGAGAAGGCAGTCATATTCGGAATTGTAAGTGGAAGTAGGAGGAAAGGCCACTCAAGAACTCGTTGGCTCAATGCTGTCAAATCTGATACCAACATGAGCATGCTCTAACTCAAAGAAGCGGTGATAAAAAGAACTGTGTGGAGGTAAATGGCCCATAAAATGACAGAAAATCGACCTCGATTGAACGGATAATTAATTGATTGAAGTTTGAGGGCAAAATAATTGTGTGCAAATTCATTGTTTAACTAAGAACTACTATATAACTAATAATGCACTTTATGGCGACTTTAACATAAGTGTGTCCTTTTCCTATTTTTAAAGAGGGGGAAAAATACAAATAAAACTGAATTGAATAGAATTGTGTTTTTTCAAAGTGATGAAAGAATGTTTATGGTTTTACTGAAAGGTATAAGGATGGCCATGATCACATTGGAGAGCATCGAGATGATGAGCGGGAACTCGATCCGGCTTGTCCTATCGCTTCTGTGTCTCTAGGTGCTGCCCGGCACTTCATTTTCCGTCACAGGGACGCACGAACAGGTCCTAGCAAACGTCAGATTGAGCCTGTGAAGCTGGAACTGGCTAATGGTAGTCTTCTTCTCATGAACTATCCCACAAACACATACTGGTATCACAGTCTTCCAATCCGAAAAAAGGTCATAACCCCACGCATCAACCTCACTTTCAGACGCATAGTCAAAAACAGACTAAAGAGTGGTATTAAAACTGAATGATTGTTTTGTTTTTTTAGCATTTTCTAGGGTATTGCTGGATAAGGATTCATTGAAAAACGCTACCCTAAACAGCTGTTTTTACACCGCTAGTAAGCACTTTTAACAGGGTTGTGGGCATCTGTTTAGGGTATGAATCCTTATGGTGTTTTGGCACATTCAGACATTACTATGTTAATTCATTTAAACTATACATCTCTCTTTGCTTGTCTTCATGTTATGATTAGTCTTAATACTAGATAATGTGATGTGTTTCATGTTTGATATTTGCCAACAGAATGCACTTGCAACAATATTGAAAGGAAATATTTTCTTTTATTTGTTTTTTTGTTTGTTTTTTTTAGAAAACCAATAAACTACATGTGGAATAAATAGGTTAGACACAACCATACTTATGTACAAGACATTTCTATTATAGACCGGGAAAAAACAAAACAAAACAATATGGTCCCAATGAATACATTTCGCTAAGGTTTCAAAGATTTAACAACAGAAGGCAATAGTTTGGCGAAATACTGTGGCAAAAACATAAGGGTAGCAAAAACTTAATCGTATAAATATATACACTTTATTTTTCAAGCATACGTAACAGAGTAATTTCGAGAAAGTCATACTTAGTGTTTACATTCCAGCACTGCTGGACTGAGTATGAGGTATTCGCACAGCTGTCTACCAAAACCTGCCTGTGTTACAATCTAATCATTGTCACGTGTTTCCTTGGACGACGACACATGCAGTCAGTACAGTTGCTGCTAAAAGAAACAGTAATTTGTGAATTTGATGTATCAAAATGATGCAGTTGTTGTATCCCTTGTGGAAGCTGGAAGGTTGTAGTGCTGTTGAAATGGCAACCAGCATTTCAAAGCTTGGTTCAAAAGCACAGTTTAAATTTGTTAAATGAACAGTTGCGGCTTACTTGCAAATTATTTTTATATATATATATATATATATATATATATATATATATATATATATGAAACCAAAATGTGGGCACTTTTGGAAAAATGTGTAGACAGTCAAATAAGAAAACAAATCCTCTTCTCAGTAACACAAATACACTCAACCAAACAAGGCCTATTCTACAAGCTATGGTCTTCACAGGAGAACTTGAATAACTTGTGACTAGTACCATTTGCAGTATTTTTATATTTAGCTACTTATGGTGAAATCTCACTAAACTACAGCAGCAGAGATCAGTTATTTTCAGCGTGATTTAGAAAACAAACAAAAAAAAAAACAGTGTGTTGACCTTCCTGAGTGAACAAGAAAAGGTGAGTGACATAAACGTTTTTAAATTGCAAATGGCAGTTGATGTCAGTGCCAATATGAAAAAACTATGGCAGTACTAGTGCCATTTCAATTGACAATACTGATCTTGGCAAAAGAAATAGCACATAGTGATTGCAGGGTAGCAAGAATCGTTTTAGGGTCAGTACAATATCTCACAGCTTGATTCATTACCTTTACTCGTACGACGATCCAGATATACCCCTTTACACTGAAAATGACCGCAAGAGACAGGTTTTCTGGATTAAAGTGAACAGATGGTATAGGGAAAAGTCTAGAGCTGAAGAAGAAATCCTTTATGTTGTGATGTGTTTCAGGATAAAAGACAGGGATCGCAAATGCTTGACAGCTGTCAAAGGACAGTTAACTTTCTTCAGAGGAAGAGTCGATTTTCCCTTTTTTGCTTGGAGGAGCACCATCTTCCAATTCCTTCAAACAAACAAAAAAGGCATTTAGAAGACAAAAACACAGGATTTCTGTTTATTTCAATTTCTAACTATTAGGGCGTACTCACACTAGGCTATCTGAACCGTGCACGTTTCCCGGTTCAATTGACAAGGGTGAGTGCTCCGAATCGGGCCAAGGCACAGTTCAGTTGGCCGGCCCTTGCCCGGTTGGAAGAGGTGTGCCAGAGTGCAATTCGGTTAGACTTTGGTTCGGTACGCTTGTAGTATGAGTGCAAACTGACCCGAAACTTAAGATGCAATGTCACTTTTAGGGACTGTTTCATATGGATTTATTAATCATTCTTACTTTTCAATGAACGCGAACCATCAGTTTAATAAAGACGCAAACCCTCGCTGCACGTCAGCTGCACCATCAGCAAACCTAATACTTGCAGCACGAGGACTTTTATGATAACTTATGACTGTCAAAAGTAGTGGATCTGTTTGGCTAAATTTTTGACTGTATGTCACTGCATCCCAAACAATAAAAAATAATACAAAACAATATATCTAAAGCAATGTCCACTGTGCTGCGCGAGAGCGCTTCTCTTCCTGTTAAAATGAACAGTCGCATCATCGATAACAGAAGCGTGCTCGGGCTTTGAAAGTAAAAAATACAATGTGAGTGCAGGCCGTCAGGGGAGGGGGGACAAGCTCGCTTCAGCATGGTTCAAGGCAACTGTACCTAGTGAGAGTACGTCCTTAGTTTGAGTCTCATATGACATTCTAAAATGATGCGGATCAAACAAATATTTGCAAGTTTTTTTTACTGCATCTTTATCGTAAATTAACAGATTTTTCAAAAAATGCGGTCATATATTTTATAATTGTACAAAAGATTCTATATCAGATAAATGCTGTTCTCAGTGAATTCTGACAAAAATGTACACAGCTAGTTTCAGTATTGACAAATGAGCAACAAATTAGCCTTTTAAGACTCCACTTAAGACTTAAAAATCCAGCTTTGCCTAGTGATGGTGAAATAAAGCTTTCTGAACCAGTGAACCGTTCAACGCAATTGTATCGGGAAAAGGTTTGTTACTTGAAGCTTTCTAAATTAGACCTCGATGAGGACCTCTGCTGGTTAAAGTGTGGGAAAGCACTGTGTTGCAAAAATGTCAAACGTTTACAATTGACCAACTCAATGTAGTAATAGAACACTGGTAATATAACCAAATTACTGTGTTTTAACATATAAGGTATGATATATTACGCCACCGATGACTGTAGAAAAATCCAAGGTATTCAAGAGTATTTACGTTTATTGTATTTCAATAGGCCCTACACCCACGCACTCATTCCTAGCGGGTATCGAATCCGCGATTCAAACAGTAGAAATGTATGTAATCTACGCCTTATCTCTCGCTATACACTTTTACTAACCCAAGAGGATGTTTAAACCGGTGAATCAAAATTCGAAGCAGTCATGTGGGTATAGGTGAAAATGAAGCTTCGGACGTCACTGATCATGTGATTATGGCAAAACGAATTTAACTGCTTCACTGCGAGATGTACAAATTTTTGATACATGCTTCGAAGCCTCAATGCACAACGTCACATAACTAGTTTTAGCTAAAAAAGAAGTATATTTCACTTTGTTATATTAAATAAAATATGATTATTGAAATATAACGATAATTTACAATATAACTGTTTTGCTGTATTTGGGTTTAAATGCCTCATAGAGCATAATAGGGTATATGCAGAGCTAGTGTTTCTTCCCATACCGATTAACTTCCAGTAAACGGTTAAAGTGACATTTTTCCATTTTATACAGTTCCTTTTACAGCATTGATGTTGTGATGCAATTAAAATATAATCAGTTAAATAGACTTCAACATTCATTCATACCCTATAGATGTCTTTTAAAAACATTTTAAACATTTACCATTTTAAAACTGTTCATTTGTATATAAACATGCAAGTGATGCTGTATGCATGTACCTGGGCCGATTTGGAAGAGTCTAAAAAGTTTTCTGAATCCCCCTGTGACTTGCTGTCCCTTTTGCTTGTTATAGACTCCGATGAGCAGTGGTTTTGTTCTGAAAATAATGACAAGGTTTCATTAAAACAATCAAACCAACCAAAAACACAGACAAGTGGATGGATAGCCTCTAGAAGATTCAATCCACAAACCACTCTTATGATCCAGACCAGATGAAGGCTGTTTGGAAGGATACTGGTCATTTTTCAAGTCGCTACTGTCATTCTGAGAAGTGGCCATGGGCTCAGGGGCTGGACTAGTGTTGTTGCTGGTCTCCTGCTTCAATGGGGAAGAGTCCGCAATCGAGCTCTGGTTACTGTTGTCATCTGTTAGTGAAAAATAGAAACAAAAGTTCTAATACTTGAAAATGAATGCAATGGATGGTTACAGGGCAGAATAGAATAGCAAATAACCAGTTCATGGTGTAAAAATGTTTTATCAACCCCCTCTAATGGTTAAGAGTAAAAATGGCACTTTCAAAGCTGCCATCATTAATAATAATAATGGTTTTGTAATGTAATAATAATGCAGGTAACACTTTAAAAACTAAGTCATTCATATTAGACCAACTGTTTAGGAATCACAAAGAACACCATTTATAATTCTCCTATAATTTGGTTTAAAGACTACTAGATGTAATACTAATTTGAAAAGGTAAAACATTTTTAGGTGTACAGTTTTACCATGCATATCCATCATTCCAGGAGAGGAGCTGTTCTCAGGGGTTGTGACCTCAGAGCCATACTTGTCATCTTTGCCTTTCTTCTTGTTTTTGTTCTTCTGTGTGGCATAAATGTAAGCATGTTTTGCAATCAACGCATATGAAGAAAAATGAAACGATGAATAAAAATGTAAAAGATATCGTTTTAAATACAAATCATTTTAAGTTCACAAATTTTAGTTAACAACAATAATACTGGGGTGTGTGTTGAAACAACTGAAACATCTGTTTGTTTCCCCCCTCAACGAAAGCCACTAGTAATTTACCAAAATAAAAATAAAACTAATTATAGAATTACTCATTTAAAAAGTATTTTGTGTCGCATTTACCTCACCAAATTTCAAATGAATTTGTTGGTTATGTCGTCCATAATGTTACAATAATTATTAGGTTATCAAAACTGCAACGGCTGTGCGTTATGGTGATTAAATGTCACTTACATCATCTGACTTGGGCTCCGTCACTGGTACCCACTTGTAGATTCGCAGTGACGTGTCGCCAACAGTCACCCATTTCTTCTCCCTGGAGATGCATGTTATTGTTAGATATCAAAGACAAAGGAAACGCCAGGCAAATGAGTTTAACACAGGATAAACCACTAAAACACTTACATTTATAGGCAAAAGGAATCTCAGATGAGCCATTATTTATGCAAGATGCATTTCCAGAATATTTAAACAAAGTATCGATATCAATACTAGACAATTGTTATAATCATAAAAAATACTAATAATAGTGCAGTTTACCAGCTCACAGATGTGTAAAAATTTTAATCGCACGTTGCCACAAAAAGCAAGATTGTTTCTTATTTAACATGTATACTTTTATAGAATAAATATTGTTTTAGTAATTATAGTTAATCTAACAGTTAATTTGTCGTGTTTGAAAACCTATTAACTCAAGTAAACTTCAGTTTAAACTAATTCCCCTGCAGTTTCTTGAAGTGTAAAAAAAGTGTATGTGAAACTGCGGCTCCGCGCTGAGTTTAAAACCCCGCGCGTGGATCAAACTCTCCTCACGCGCCGCCGCTCAAAGCGCGACTCTCTCACTCTCAACATGAGATGAACGAGTCAAACGCCCGTTCACCGGCACTTTCTGTTCGGTACGGACGGTTCACTCTAGTTCCCTCATGCCAGCCCGTTTGGTTACTATTCAGCCGGCATTACAGGCTCTAACAGCAAAGCCTTCATGTGACTGCAACGAAATGGCTTCTAGGTTCAACCCACATAAAAATTTAATGGAAGAAAAAATGCGATCTACATTTTCCCAAACTATGTTTTCAGACAGCCGACAAAGGAGCAGCCGCGCGCAGAATCGCAGAAACAGCACATCTGAGTGAAATTAGAGTGGAATAAACGCTCTCTTTGCTTTCATTTCATTGTTTCTCGGTGTCTCTCCTCCCCCACAGGCTGTCTGTGCTGTTCGTTAACGGATAGACGCTCTCTCTTACCATTTCCGCACTTTTTCAATTGCAGCCATAACCCGCTTGATGTCATCTTTCGCCCTGCTCCGCGTCTCCGCTCGAACCGACCTGCCCGACATTACTGCTGTTGGTAAAATATCTTTTTGCTCGCTGCCTGTTTAGACACAATGCGAATGCACACAGCACAGGAGAGAGGCGGGGTTTGTGCGCCTGCGCTGAAGCCAAATGCCCTCGAAGCATGAGAGACACGGTCAATGCGGGTACGCGTTTCGCTCCTTTGTTGGCGAACAGAGCAAAGAAAACGATATTTTATCAGGTTGCTGAGCTAGACGATCGAAACCATCACCACGACATCAACACACGCTTTATGAATGTATCTGGAAAAAATGGAGACTTCAATCGACAGCATGTTGACAAACGACATGGTTTATTTTCGTATGATTTTATCTCTCTGCGAAACTATTAAACGCAAACTATATATAATACAACTAAACAACAGCTTGGTAACCACACAATAACAGACTGTCTGTTTTAAAATACATTATTTATTCATAACGCAAGAACGTAAGCAGGGAAATTTAAATATATTATGACTCCTGTCCGTGTTCTTGATGGAGCTCCTGGGTGGCGACAGAAAACCCCAATATATCTGAGGCAAATGCGTCCATGGTGATTTCAGCTGGAAGCACACTTTCCAACAGAGATTCTAAATAGGGGAAAAGAGTAGTTGAGATTAAACCAAATCATAATGTATTTTAGCCAAATAGTCTTTAACATTGCTAATAATGCAATCACACAGTATAACATTTGCAAAGACTAATGAATGACACTAATGTGCACATTTACATGCACTTGATTTATCCCAAATCTGACCCACAATTCAAAGACACAACATGGATTTTTTTCAGTGTTCATTAACTAATTAATTTTCCTTCGGCTTAGTCCCTTTATTCATCAGGGGTTGCCACAGAGTAATGAACCACCAACTTATCCAGCATATGTTTTAGACAGCGGATGCCCTTCCAGCTCCAACTCAGTACTGGCAAACACCCATACACTCTCATTCACTCATACACTACAGCCAATTTAGTTTTGTTAAATTCAACTATAACGCATGTCTTGGACTGTGGGGCAAATCAGAGCACCTGGAGGAAACCCACGTAAACATGGGGAGAACATGCAAACTCCACACAGAAATGCCAACTGACCCAGCAAGGACTCGAACCAGCGACCTTCTTGCTGTGAGGTGACAGTGCTATCCACTGAGCCACAGTGTTTCTTTTTCACAGTGTTTTATATGTAAACTCTTCAAAAAATATTCAAGTCCAAAGAAATAGGCAAGTTTAGTGACAAGGACCATGTCCTGTGTTTCTGTCAAACATCCTTGTTCACCCTTGGTTTGGTTTAATAGAAAACATATAGTGGGAAACACCAAAGATGTTTAACATGTTCTGTGTTTTGTTAGACTGCACAAAGCAGCATTATAACAGAACCTTAAAATGTATTTAGCATGATAAAACGCGCTGCTTCCCCACATGATCATGACCAAAATAACTGGAAGTGGTAGACTGTGGCATTATAATAGTTGTTGGTCATCACTAGGGCCAGACGGAATCTGCAGATGTTTTTTGCAATTTCTGCGGAGAATTTTGGTAAACATCTGCGGAATTATTTTGGGAGTCTCATAACTAAAACCTTAATATGTGAAATATGTGTAATTTAAAAACTGAATAAATTCAGATTTACACACATTTACTCAAGTAAATAAACTGAATTAATTATGGGCTAAAAATCTGCGGAATTCTGCGCGTGCAGATTCCGTGTGGGCCTAGTCATCACTTAATGTGTTTTTCAGTCAGAACTTATTTACACAGCATGATTTTGAATCACCATCCAGATATTTAGCATCCCAAATATTTTACAGCATTCAGCGCCACATTGGTTATTTTCTCTGAATGTGTTTTTGGTAACTCGCTTTGTGTGAAGTTGCTTACATTGACCAAATTCAGGCTTTTGTCAGCAATTATACAAGATCAGTTGGTGAGCGAAAATCTGGGCTAAAATTGTGCAGTGTGAATGCAATATTACTCTGCTACATACTGCTATGATAATAAATAGGGCTGTGAGATAATTTGAAATTAAATTGAAATCATAATTAATTAAGCAAAAGCTGCAATTCTCATGCACATCTTGTCAGGGAAACACGACTCTGTGATATGTATATCTCTGACAAAGGGCCAGAAGGCGCTCACATGCATAAACTACAAATACAAGACAAAGAAGATACATTAGAAATTAAAGAGAACAGAGGATTTAATTGCGTAACTAACTAATAAACACTCGACTATGGAATCATCTCATAGAACAATACATTTTTTTAAAATTGACTGATGTTATGAGGTGAGTTTTACAAACATCATAAAATGTGGTATTTTCACGTGTATTCAGATCAGCTGCAACACAGAGCCATAGATCACTGAGAAAAAATGCAAACAACTGTCCAATAGCAGAACGATTCTCTTCAATTTCAGGATCATAAAAAATCCTTACTGTCCCTTTATGTTTCAATATACCAAATACTATTTTATAGTACTTATTTATAACACTGCGTTACAATGATTATTAGAACTTTGCTATTCTGTAAAATTAGTGATGTAACTGTTTTCTGAAAGTCTGAATGTGTTTCTTCAACAGTTTGGGTTAAAAAAAAGTATATGCTGTAATTATGACAGCATTCCATGTATTTGTACTACATATGTGAAATAATTGGCAAAAACATATTCTTTTGTCTGAAACAAACGTAGATTCACACAAACTGAAAAAGTCAAGAAGTAACTTTCTTACATCACAGTGTCTGTGCTCATTTTGAGCACTGATGTTTCATTTTAATAAATCAGAAAACAAATCACCGTCAGCCAATTGAGATTTCGGTGTGGAGAAAAAGGTTATTATCATGGTTTTTCAGTAATGCTACACAGTGTAGTACTACACAATTTTTGTTTTATGCTCTTATTTTCTTATAGAGAGTTTGGAAATCTACCCAAATCTACATCTACTCAAATTTTTCCCAGAGTATGGTGGTTTACAGGAGTTCTCCCTACCTGTGCAATTGCCTCCATCTGGACTAACACCTAAAAGGGTTGTAAAGCATTCAGCTAAGTCATCTTCAGTCATATGTTCGCCTGAAATTAACATAATTTATATTAATCACTTGGGTTTAATAATTTTTTGGTCACTTTTTTATCTATGCAGTGAAACAGAATTATCAACATGCTTAAATCAAAAACTCCAGATTTAGCTTACTTCTACTTTCTTACTGAGTATTTTACAGCATTTATACATTTGATGTCATGTATTGAGTACACTCTTAAAATGTTCTTTACATTAAGACAAAAAGTGTTTTCTAAGAACTTTCTAATGAAATTGGTTCATCTATGGCATCCTTATGAAAACCCTATAGGAAGGATACCATTAGAAATGCCACAAGAAAACACTGTTGTCATGCTTGTCCTTTGAGACTTACACTACCTGACAAAGGTCTTGTCGCCTATCCAAGTTTTAGAAACAACAAATAATAACTGGTCTTCTAGTTGATCATTTGGTATCAGAAGTGGCTTATATGAAAGGCAAAGGCCTCTAGATTACGCTTATTTTACCAATACAAAATATGATCATGCCTTGATTTTTATTTATTTAATTAGGACAGTAAGGTCTGACTTTGCTTAGACAAAAGTCTTGTCACATAACAAAAAATAATGTACAGTATAGAATATAAAGTCATTGTGCAGTGAAAAAAAAATTAATATTGTGTATGACTCCCATGAGCTTGAATGACTGTATCCATACATCTCTGCAATGACTCAAATAACTTATTAACAAAGTCATCTGGAATGGCAAAGAAAGTGTTCTTGCCGGACTCCCAGAGTTCATCAAGATTATTTGGATTCATCTTCAATGCCTCCTCCTTCATCTTACCCCAGACATGTTTAATAATGTTCATGTCTGGTGACTGGGCTGGCCATTCCTGGAGCACCTTGACCTTCTTTGCTTTCAGGAACTTTGATGTGGAGGCTAAAGTATGAGAAAAATGCTGAAGAATTTGCCCTCTCCTGTGGTTTGTTATGTAATGGGCAACACAAATGTCTTGATACCTCAGGTTGTTGATGCAGATCTCTCACATGGCCCCATACTAAATGTAACCCCAAACCAATAGGTGGGTTCCAATAGGTGTTCTGCATTATTTTGATGATTGGGATGCAGTTAAACAGATGATTTGACAAAATCAATCTACCACTACCAAAATCAACCACCTTTCCAAATGATCAACTAGAAGTCAAGTTATCATTTGTTGCACTTACAACTGGGATCAGCGACAAGACTTTTGTCAGGTAGTTTATGTAAGTGTATTTTGTTACCAAATTCACAGCCTCTTGAATGCTGTAACCAAAAATCTTTCTCTGTTAATTACAATCTTTAAAAAAAACAAAAACATGTGAAAACATCCTTACCTCTAGCCTGCAGTAGCTCTAGCAGTTCATCTCTGTCAATACTATACCTGCCCTCCTCGTCTGGCTTTCCAAGCACCTGGAAGGCATTGCACAACTCCTGCCTGGAAATGCCAGAGGCAGGTCTGTGGTTGACATACAGTCTAATGAACTCCTCCAGATCGATGTCTGTCACATAATTTCTGGTCTCAGCATAGCAGCTGAACTTCACCTCATTTTGCATGTCTTCCAGCTTCAACAAAACAAAAAGTGGGTTGACAAAAGATTGAGTGCTAGTCCACCTGTTGATGACAGACCTGTTTGTAGAGTCAACTGGTGACTGCAACAGTGCTTGTACCTCTTGCTCTGTGGGATAGAAGCCAAGGGCTCGCATTAGGAAGGGCACATCAGCTAGAGGGATGCGTGTGGACACCATCCGGGTTTCCATGGAGTCAAGGTTTTGATCCTGTAGCTGACAGTAGTAAAAATATTCCTCCATCTCCTAAAGAACAAACATTTACTATTTAACAAATGCACAAATTTGGGCCTAGTTGTATGTTAAAGGAGCATTGTAAAACAACACAGTACAAAATAAGAACTGTAAAATATTACAGTAAATTGGTAATTTCACTTAGTAAATACGGAAAGCTGTAACAGATCTATAGTTCTAGTCATTTCTTGTAAGCACAGCCATTCAGGAAAGTTATAGAGAAAAGTCATCATAAATTTACACTCTCAAAAATACCCTCATTGGCACTTCACATTGATTTTCATGGAATTTTGTTTAAATAATTTTGTTCCCTACTTTTTATAATCAGTTGTACATTTTAGGGCTTTTAAGTTACAATTGAATTATTTGATGCACTATTTTAGTGTTGTTTGTTACAGTGTATCACAGTGTCTGTGTTATGTTCATGTAGTTCTTTATGTCATGTGGTTCTCCATGTGCTGTGTTCCATGTGCTTCTGTTTATGTCATGTGATTCCTTTGTTCTGTTTTCCTGCCGTTTGTTAATGTTTATTAGTTTCACCTGTGTCACACCCTTGTACTGTACGTATTCAATCATGTCCTGTGTATTTTTACCCCTGAGTTTGTTTAGTTCTTTGTCTGGTATTGTATTGTCACATCTCCTTGTACTGCTGCTTTATTACTTTATTTATTGGTAGTTTGAAACTATTGTTTCAATCTGCCTTAATTCATGTGGCTTTCATTATACCATTTGTATAGTCACTATATCATCATGGGGGCTTTTAGTATCTAAAAAATGTTATAAGGGCAGTTGTGGCCTAATGGTTAGGGAGTTTGATTTGTAATCTAAAAGTTACAGGTTTGATTCCCAATACCATTGAAGGTGAGGGAGTGAGCCACTTAGCTGCTATTGCACAAGGCACTTAACTATACTTGCAATTGTGAAAGTGATGTCTTCTCACTGCTCTGATTGTGTGCACTCACTTCTCACTTGTATTCTAGGTCAAATGCAGTGGACCAATTTCAAGTACAGGTAAAGCGCCTTCAAATACCACTGCCAAAAATATGTATGTACATATTGACAATGAGATAAAAGGAAACATTACAGTATGGGATTTCAGACCTTAAATAGCAGACCATCTCTTCCTCCCTCTAGAAGATCATAGAAAGGCAACATGCCTGTCCCTCCTAGAGCAGCAGATGCCTCCAATGATCTGCATGAATAATAAAAAAAAGACGTAGTTCAATTTAAGTAGGTATCAAAATGATCCTAAACAAGTTCAAGTGCATGCACAATATTTATTATAGTGGTTATTGGATTTCAGTGGTTAACTGATGCTATCCAAACTCACAGCAAATTGAGCTCCCATGAAAAGACAGTGCAGTCTTTTCCTCCAGCAGTGAAAACATATCTACCATCATATGAGTAAGCAAGAGTAGAGACACCTGTTGAGTGACAGATCATTACAAAGGACTTGTGAGGATTTCCATCCAGAGGCAGAATCTGAATGCCAACCTAGAGGAGAGAAACCAGAAGTGAAAAGAGAAAGTCAAATCATTAAATCGTAGTAAATGTTGCACAATAACTGAGGGTAACACAAAGTGATCAGTACTATGACTAGAGATCAGTTTATAAAAGTTTAAAACAGGAAAGTAATTATGAAATGGACAATTTGTTATTAAGGCCTGGAAAACGTTATACCTTATCTTCTGTTATATATGCCATGTAGCGGGAATTAGAGTCGCCATCATTGGATGCAGGTAGGATGAGCATCTTTTTCACTGGAGAGCCATAAGAGGGCGCAGAGAGTGTTTTTCTGTGCAGTAAATTGACTCGGATCAGTTTATTTAAAAATTTAAGAATGAATCTCTAGTTCTCTACATCAAATGTGAGTTTGTTAACAGTTCCTCCATTCAGAAATGAAGATTCCCATCACTGTTTTTTATTGGATTATTTTTCTAAAAAACTTTATTATGTGTTCTTAAATTTATATACATCTGCATTGGCATATGAGTAAGTAAATGAGGAAAGAATTTTTTTTAGGTGGAGTATCCTTTAAACAGGGCGACGTGGTGGGTATAGGCTCCCGCCTCACAGCAAGAAGGTCACTGGTTCAAGCCTCAGCTTGGTCAGTTGGCATTTCTGTGTGGTTTGCATGTTCTCCCTGCGTTTATGTGGATTTCCTCAGGGTGCTCCGGTTTTCCCCACAAGTCCAAAGACGTGGTGCATATGAATAGGGTAAGCTAAATTGTCCATAGTGTATGTGTGTGAATGAGAATGTATGGGTGTTTCCCAGTGGTAGGTTGCAGCTGGAAGGACATCAGCTGCGTAAAACATATGATGGATAAGTTGGTGGTTCATTCCACTGTGGCGACCGCAGATTAATAAAGGGACTAAGCCAAAAAGAAAATAAATGAATTATCCCTTAAACAGCATAAAGAAGTGGAAAAAATGTAAATGTATAAACACTTGTGTATGGTCTACTATTGTATGGTACATCATTTAGTTTGTGTTCTTGAATCTTATTGGTTGAGCGACAGGCTGCCTTCAAAGGATACTTCAAAGTGAAACATAATTGGATAATAAACATTACAACTGTATGTAAACACCATAAATGGCCTTCCAGGGATGTGAGAATCCACTGATCTTTGCGTAAACATTAAGTCATCCCTACCAGTGAAGTCATTTCCCCTCTTTTATGGAAGAAGACAAACACACTTTAGATGAATCTTCAGTTCCTTTGTATATAGTCATAACAGAGATGCTTATCTTAAGGGAATTAACTTATTACCCTTTTGCATCAAAAGGAGGCCATATTAATAAAATGTCCTTGAAATCCCATTCTATTATCCAATTTTAGGCTTGTGTAACAATTTCTTTTTAATTTTTCTTTCTATAAAAATCACATTTAGAAAAAACTTTTGGTTTATTTGAACTTCTCCAATAATTGATTCGGCCAGATTGCTGTTTGTTACAACAAACAAACTACAAACCTGCACATTTTGGAGGTCGCATTGAAGAGCTTCATTTTATAGAGGTTGGAGGCTGTAAGAAGGAAATTTTCGGGTGTAAGATGAGGATACCACACCATGCATGTGGGCACAGCGCTCTGCTCGATCCGATCGCAACTCAAAATCAACAACTCATTTTCACCACTGCTCTGCAGATCATACTCCACCTGTTCAGAACAGACACGATAGATACCATTAGTATAACACAGTTCAGCAAGTTAAACAGAATAACAAACTGCTAAACTAACTTCGACTTAGTCATGGCATCTACATATTGCTGCTTTCTGATTATTTGAAGTGCTCCTTTTATTTACATTTGTAAGTCACTTTGGATAAAAGCATCTGCTAAATGAATAAATGTAAATTAATAATATAGAAACATGTACTCACCAGCCTGCGATCCATGCCAAGAGAGAGCAGTCGAGGCTGATTGCTATCTAAATCTACTCCAAACAGCAGGTCCTGGATGGGTTTATAATGTGAGTAGTGTCTGCCCTGGTACTTCCATATCTCCTGAGTCCCCTCTTTACATAGACAGAACAGCGTCACAGCTTTTCCTGTGTCCTGGAATAAGAGAAATACATATATGGGAAATATATTTTTAGTTGCTCCTGAAATCTGGAACTCTGCTGTTGTTTTAATTTTTTATTACCTCTTTCCAAGCCTGTGTTACCTTAAAAAGTTTTAGACTTTTGATGATTTTCACCTAAATTTGATGTGCCTCTGAATGCATTCCACTATGAATATATGACCATATGTTATATATTAATAAAGAACCAAGCCTCTGCATTTAAACAAACAAAAAAAGCATTTCATTCTATCTTCAAGTGTTCATGTTTTATCACCACTTGAATGCATTTAGGTTTTATCAGAAATATATCAAATATTTTTATTTGTTCAAACAGTTCATCAAATTTTTGACCAAAGTAAATTAATTACATTTTAATTTTTTTCAAAGTAGTAAATTTTCAAAATGTGTATGTTCGAATGTGTGTATTTTACATGCATGTGTTTAAAACACATACACATAGAACTTTGTCCCCATTAATGGGGGCAGATTTTGCAGTGATGAGCCCTGATAAAGAACAGAGTAAGCTAAAGTTGCATAGCTCTTAATTTTTACATGCAAACTGATCTACACTTACATTAATTGTCTTTTTATTTCGTATCCAGGAGACCTAAAAGTCCAATAGGACACACACCCACTGCACACCCATTGGTTATTATTTGTTTGTTATTTTTAATCAATGACTTTCCTCACTTATAAACTTGGCACCCCAAACTGTCACATTTGAGTTCATTCATTTTAAATAATTTCACAATGTGACCAGTTCACAAAACGTTTAAGCTGAAATGTGTTGTACAAATTAACTAAGTAAAAAAAAGCAACTCTCACTAACCGCAGCAGCCAGGTAGTGTGAGTCCTGAGAGAAGGTTAGATGGGTAATGCTGTCCTGAGTGAACTGCAAGCATTCTTTACCATCATTGTGAAGTGTACAGGCATCAACAATCTGCAAAGCCCCGCTGGCAAATCCAACTGCCAGGTAAAAACCTAGAACAGGACAAATTTACAAGCATGCATATATCTTTAAGTCACATTTCATGATCTCTTTTATTCATACATTTACTAGTGTAAAACATGTTTTTAATCAGGTAACATGAAATGATAGATAATTGACCCAAAAAGATACTCCAAGATGCTGTTGACTTATTCTCCTCAAAGAAAGATTGAGGAAGATTTTTATTTGAAACTTGGTGATTCATAAAAATGAAAGGCAACACCTACCGACACATTAAGCTTTAAAAACACACAGACAAAACTAAACTATTACCCATGCTCTTAATAATGTTTAGTGTCTTACTTTAGATTAGATTAGATTAGATTAGATTAGATTCAACTTTATTGTCATCACACATCACACAAGGAAACGAAATGCAGTTTAGGTCTAACCAGGAGTGCAATAGCAGCAAGTGCAGGATACAGGTATAAGTTATAAAGTGCAGTTATAGAAAAACTATGGTGATATTTACAAATGGATGTACTATGAACATTATATACAGGTTGTATTAGCTATGAACAGATTTACAATAGATAGATAAATGTACAGGTTGCTATTAATAATCAGAAGTGTGCAGATAGATAAACATAATTACAGATGTATATGTACAGTGGGTGTGTACATAATTTACAAATGTACATGTGCAGTGGGTGTGTACAGTTCAAATAAATGAATCAGTGCAATGAATATGTGCAATTTTTAAATGTGCAAATGTTAAGTAGTGCAGTGATTATAAGGAGTCTGAGTTATGAGGAGAGGAGAGTGGGGTGTGTATTAGGGGGGCAAAAAGTCAGTGGGGAGCAGAGTTCAAAAGGGAGACAGCTCTGGGGAAGAAGCTGTTCTTTAGTCTGCTGGTTATTGTCCGGGGGAGCCTGAAGCGCCTGCCAGAAGGCAGGAGAGAAAACAGTCTGTGAGCAGGGTGAGAGGAATCTTTAAGAATACTGCGTGCTCGGCGCAGACAGTGTTTCCTCTGGATGTCCTCTATGGCTGGCAGTGTGGTCCCTGTGATGCGTTGGGCAGTTTTCACCACCCGCTGCAGTGCCTTACGCTCCGCAACAGAGCAGCTTCCATACCAGACTGTGACACAGTTCGTCAGGATGCTTTCTATTGTGCAGCGGTAGAAGTTCACCAAGACGGCTGATGACAGCTGGTTCTTCTTAAGTTGCCTTAAGAAAAATAGGCGCTGGTGAGCCTTCTTGACCAGGCTGGAGGTGTTGGTGGTCCAGGAAAGGTCCTTGGAGATGTGGGTCCCCAGGAACTTGAAGGATGATACAGGCTCGACGGCCATCCCATTGATGTGGATGGGATCATGTGAGCCTGTTCGTCCCTTCCTGAAGTCCACAATGAGCTCCTTGGTCTTGTCGGTGTTAAGGAGCAGATTATTGTTGGTGCACCACGTGGCCAGATGCTGTATCTCCTCCCTGTAGGCAGTCTCATCATTGTTGCTGATTAGACCAATCACTGTGGTGTCATCTGCAAATTTGATGATGGCGTTGGATCTATTCACAGGCCTACAGTCGATGGTGAAAAGGGAGTAGAGGAAGGGGCTCAGCACACAGCCCTGTGGTACACCAGTGTTGAGTGTGATGGTGGTGGAGCAAATGTGGTCTGATCTAACATTCTGAGGTCTGTTGGTCAGAAAGTCCATAACCCAGTTACAGAGAGACGTGTCTATATCCAGGTCTCTAAGTTTGATCATTAACTTAGAGTGTATGACAGTGTTGAATGCTGAGCTGAAGTCAACAAACAGCATTCGTGCATAAGTGTTTTTATTGTCCAGGTGTGTGAGTACAGAGTGCAGCGCTATGGAGACTGCATCTTCTGTGCTCCTGTTGCCACGGTAGGCAAACTGATGTGGGTCCAGTGTGGATGGCAGAGAGTCTTTCAGATGTGCCAGGACAAACCGCTCGAAGCACTTCATGATGATGGGTGTAAGTGCTACAGGGCGGTAGTCATTCAGGCATGTTGGGCTGGAGTGTTTCGGCACTGGCACAATAGAGGTGGTTTTAAAGCATGTTGGCACAGCTGCTAGGTTAAGGGACAGGTTGAAAATGTCTGTGAATACCCCAGCGAGCTGTTCTGCACATGCTTTGAGGACGCGCCTAGGAATACCGTCTGGTCCAGCAGCCTTACGCACATTGATCCGACTCAGTACGGTGTAGACTTTTGAGGAGGTGAGTGTAATGGGTGAGTGGTCGGTTGAGGAAGTGATTCTGGTGTAGGGTTCATTATTGTCTCTTTCAAAGCGGGCATAAAAGTCATTACGCTCGTTGAGGAAGGAGACATTTGTGGCTGTGGGTGTGGAATGGCTGGGTTTGTAGTTGCTGATGGCCTGTATGCCCTGCCACATGCGCCGAGGATCAGAGTTGGAAAAGTGCTCCTCTAGCTTTAGCTTGTAACAGTGCTTGGCCTTTTTGATGCCCCTCTTCAGATTAGCCCTGGAAGTGCTGTAGGCCTGTGCATCCCCTGATCTGAAGGCAGTGTTGCGTGCCTTCAGCAGGAGGTGCACCTCCTTGTTCATCCATGGCTTTTGATTTGGGTATGTGGTGATCTGTTTCTGGGTAGTAACACTGTCAATGGTGGTGTTGATGTATTCCAGAACAGAGGAAGTGTAGCTGTTAATGTCTGTGTGAGAGCCACATGTGGCCTGGGAAGCAAACATACTCCAGTCTGTGTGTTGAAACCTGTCCTGGAGTGTGGAGTCTACCCCCGCTGGCCACACTTTGATGGTCCTCACTGATGGCTTCACACGGTTGATGAGGGGTGAGTATTTGGGGGTGAGGAACAAAGAAAGGTGGTCTGATTGACCCAGGTGGGGGAGGGGGGTCACAGCGTAGGCTTCAGCCATGTTTGTGTATACATGGTCCAAAGTCTTGTTTCCCCGTGTGTGACAGAAAATGTTTTGATGGAATTTGGGGAGCACTGTCTTTAAGTTTGAGTGATTAAAATCCCCCGCAACAATAAAAGCAGCCTCCGGGTGAGCAGTCTGTTGTTTGCTGATGGCTGCATGAAGTTCATTTATAGCAAGCTTTGCATCAGCATCGGGTGGAATATATGCAGCGATTATAAAGGTGGAGGTGAACTCCCGTGGCAGATAAAACGGTCTGCATTTGACCATCAGAAATTCCAGGTTAACAGAGCAATGTCTCCCAACGATGACAGAGTTTGTGCACCAAGCTTTGTTAATATAAATGCATAATCCTCCGCCTCGGGTCTTACCGGAGTTATCCGCCGCTCTGTCTGCTCTGAATGTTTAATGCTCAGTTAAAGATACAGCGTTGTCTGGTATCCCGCTGTTTAGCCATGTTTCTGTGAAAATCATGACATTACAGTTCCATAATCTTTTGCTGTGGTTAATGCGCAGTCTAATCTCATCCATTTTGTTCACCAGGGACCGTACATTGGCGAGGAAGATGCTGGGTAAAGAGAGCCGATGTGGTGTTAGCTTTAGCTTAGCTCTTAGTACGCCGCGCTTCCCCCGCCTTTGTTTACGATCGCTCCGCCGCCTTAGAGCACTTCCGCCCGGCCGGACGGAGCGCTCAGCCTCGGGTGTCCTGGCGATCTCTGGGATGAGTCGTAGATTGCTGATAAAACTGTCCAAAATGCACAAACCAATATCCAAGATCTCCTGTCGGGTGTACGATGTAAAGGCATTACTGTTCTGCACGAACAGACCCGAAATGAGCAGGAAAAATACTGCAAAATTGCAGAAACTGGAGAGACGCCGAGCCTCGCGATGTGTACGCGCCGCCATCTTGGTCATACTGTCACAATCACCAGTAATTCAGGCTTGTAGATTGCTGGGAATCATTCACTTTCATCCATAACTACAAATCTGTCACCATATGGACTACAAATCCTGTCATGCACCACACACTCACACCTGTTCCGGTTTTTCGCTGCACAGACCTGGCCCTCCATCCCTCTCCCTGTTACCCCTCCGCTCCACCTCCCTCCTGGCCTGTTTTGGAGCGTCTGGAATCCACTCTGTCACAATCACTAGCGCTACAGGCTTGTAGATTGCTGCGAATCATTCACTTTCACCCAGGACTACAAATCTGTCACCATATGGACTACAAATCCTGTCATGCACCACTCACTCACACATGTTCCGGTTTTCCGCTACAGAGACCTGGCCCTCCATCCCTTCCTCTGTTCAGCCTCCACTCCACCTCCCTACTGGCCTGTTTTTGGAGCGTCTGGAATCCACTCCTTGAGGGGGGCTCTGTCACAATCAACAGCAATCCAAGCTTGTAGATCACTAGGAATCATTCACTTTTACTTAGGACTACAAATCTGTCACCATATGGACTATAAATCCTATCATGCACCACACACTCACACCTGTTCCAGTTTTCCATTGATTGCTAACACACAGAGCTGAAGCTGTTCAGAGCTGATTACATGGACTTTATCTGTTACTGTGAACATTACGATGCATTTCTCTTGCCTTGCTTTGCTGTGCTTTGACTCTCGCCTTGTTTGTTTGTTTCGTTGTCTGCTGCCTGCCTGTACTGACCATTCACCTGTGTATTGACCATGACTCTGGATTGCCTGTATACATCTGTTTGTTCCTGTGTTGACTGTTGCTTGCCTGACCATTCTCCTAATAAACCCTCCATTTGGATCCGCACCTCTGTTGTCAGCGTCCCTAATACTTACACAGACAAATTGTCTCATTTAATAAGAACTCTGTAATTTTGTTTTGCCTGTTGATGTTTTTTAAAGTTAAGCAAGTTATGGACTTCCATGTTATAAATTACCAAGGACCACAGTTTTAGCTAAAAGTCTAATTTATTTTTCTACTGATTAAAAAGTCAACTACATCTTGGATGGGCTGAGGGTGGGTAAACAATTGACAACTAAAATATGCAATACACCTAAAAATGTAAAAACTGACACCTAAAATATGTTAATACAACAATAGAATGTTCACCTTGTGGATCATAGGCAATGCACTGGATTTGTTTGGGGGACAGGAAGACTCTGCTGCAGACGGCCTCTTTATGCTCATAATCCCATACCTTAATGGTGCCGCTGTGGCTGCCCATAGCTACCAATGGTTGTTTAGGATGGCAGGCAACTGCTTCCAGAGGTTCTGCATGTTCCCGCAGAAGGCTCCTAGGAACATTTGTCTGTGTGTTTACATGTACTACAGTTGCATGAGTTGTAGAGAGGACACAATTTCTGTAAATAGAAGAAGAGAAAGAGTTTTATTGCACTGTAGAGTTTAATAATGACACATCTTTATCCCTGCCTGAAGAAAGTATAAGAATTGTGATATAAAAAGATGCAAAAGTATAAGAGAAATACTTTAAAAGTAATAATAATTTTCTCACCCTCATTTCAAACTACTATATTCTATGGAACACAAAATGAGATTTGACTGTTGCTATTTTTACGAGAAATCCATGTATTTTTGTGTTAGACACTTTTTCTTTCTTAACAAATGGTGGTCAATGTTCACCAAAACTAATGGTTACCAACATTCTTGAAAATATAAATTTTCTATTCGCTAGTTAAAAGTCATAGAGGTTTGAAACACGAGAGTGAGAGAATTACAATAGAGGTTTAATTTTTTTGCTGAAACATCCCTTTAAGCAAACACTAAGACTAAGATTAATGTATAGATGTACTTTGTTATATGGATGGGTACATCCAGTCTATGTGCTGCACCTCTGTTAGCAGTTTAGCTTTTAACTGATGGCTTGAAATGTATTTCACACTTACTCCTGAGGTATGTCTCAAAAACATTATAGAAACATCTTTAGACAAACTAAATTCAGTGAAGGAAAGTTTCTTTTTAAAATATTAAAACAATAATTTGTATACATTTTCATTTGTATGCATACACATAGAATATTTGCTTTTTAAAATATTATTTTCTTAAGACCCATTTGTCATATTGTATCTAAGATCGTTCAGAGTTACACACAGTCCCACCTCATGACAAATGGCTTAGCATCCAGCGTGCAGTCTTTTGGATATTCCAGGCTGCTATTGGAGGGCCTTTCTTTAGAAAAAGAGATGGATCTGATGGGATCCAAGCTAAACTCATTGTACAAGTTGACAAGCTTGAGATTTCCATCGTAGAATTTGATGTGTCCGTTCACATCGCCTGTTACTATAAAACTTGACAGAAAACAAATTTAAAAAAGGCAATATTGTACAATTAGATTAAGATTTATTTGATGCAACTTCATGCACACTACACTATATGTATCTATGTGTCATATATACCTGTCAATCAGAGTCAATACAGTGATTGCTTCCTTCTGCAGAGAAACTAGTTTTATGGCATTCCTCACTATGGGTTGACGAGAGACAGACTCCGTTTGCTTGTCCCAGAGAATTATATTCCCATCTGAGGTTGCTGTAAAAGCCTGCATGCCATCGTAGTGGAAGACGGACTGGCTCAGAGAACCTAGCACTGCATTGAAGGTCTTGATAGGGAGAGATTTGCAAGAAGTCAATGCCAAAAGCAAAGCGGTATACCATCACAGCAGCAACACAAAAAGTTATTCCTGAAGAAAGATTCTTCTGCCAACCTTATCAGTAATTTCAGGTGCGAAGTATTCAAGACATCCCCTTTCCTGAGCAACAGAATTCCTTGTTATAAGCAAGTACAACTACAATTGTAAATCAGTAAGACAAACAGATAAATAATCCATACCCAGTTGTAGAAGAGAACCTGAGAGCTGCTGTTGCTGACCAGCTGTGTGCTGTCAGAGGGATTGAAAAGTATTTGTTTCTGGGAAAACATTGAGAGTTTGTTTGATGATGGATACATCAAATGTTGATTGATAACCAGTATTCATACTTTTATGGCATACCTGGCAACCATATTTTGGGCTGAGGTCAACTTGACATGCTGGCTCTTCGCTTTCATCAGTCCAGTTCCAAATACACACTCGCTGACACAGAAAAAAGTGTATTTGTTGCCAGTGATATTAGTCTGTGATTTGATATCGTTAATGTCACTCAAAAATAAAATAAAAATGATGTTATTATTTATTAATGGCCATCAGATTAGGGTGCCGTTTACTGCAGGCAACATGTTGCTTGAGTGTTGCGCTGCTGACTTTAATGGCAATACATTTTCATACACTGAAAAAAATATATTTCTTGGATTTACTAAATTTCTTCAAGTTAAGTGGTTGCAAACTATTTATTTGGGCTGAATTTAAACAAACAAATTAAGTTGGACATTGCTAAATTTAATTTGTTTGTTCAAATTCGATACATATAAATTGTTTGTAACAATTTTGCAGACATAATTTCTTTCAGTGTACTGGCCATAGTAAATGCGCATCCTGACCTGATGCGGGATAAGATATAGGCAATTTTTTGCCACACAAAGATGCCTTTGTATGATTATAGTTGAACTACTGAAGTCACAAGGAAGGTTTTGCCAATATTTTTGGTCATTTTTGAACATCTAGGGACCACTGCTGCATATGGAGGGTGAGAGAGTTTTCAGATTTCATATAAAATATCTTAATTTGTGTTCTAAGAATGAATGAAGGTCTGAAGGGATTGGAACAACATGAGAGTGAGTAATTAACAACATAATGTTCTATAATGAACTAATATTTTAAGAACATTTACATTTTATCTGTCTACAGGGTATGTAAAAATGTGATATAAAAGCAAAACAGTTTCAGACCTGTACTGGACCAGCACCAACAGTCACCAGATATTTTGAATCTTTTGACAGTGCTAAGGCAGTAACTCCACCCTCTGGATGACAATCAAACAATGTCTTCACAGGAATCCTACAAGATGTAATGAAATAAATTTTCACCCTTTACATTGTGAATGTTTGTTATGTACACTTATTGGCCAATTTATTATGTACACTTTGCTAATTCCATGTTAAAAGCCCCTTTGCCTTTAAAACTTCCTTAATTCATAATGCTATGGGTTCATCAAGTTTTTAGATGCAGGGCCGATGAAGGGAATTTGATTACACCCCTACTCTTTAGGAGAAGTGAAGGATTTTTTATGACCACAGAGAGTCAGGACCTCGGTTTAACGTCTCATCGGAAAGACGATGCACACTGACATTATTGTGCCTCCTTCACTTTACTGGGGCATAGGACTCACACAGAGCACAGTTTGAGCGCCCCCTGCTGGCCTCACTAACACCACTTCCAACAGCTACATAATTTTCCCATGTGGTCTGCCATCCAAGTACTGACCAGGCTCAGTCCTGCTTAGCTTCAGTGAGTAAACTGTCTTGGTACGTAGGGTGATATGGCTGTGGCATATCACCTTGCAATAATCAGGTAGGATGTCGTAAGAATGTTTGCAATGGTCATATTGGTTATGCTAATTTCTGAAAATATGAATGTCACAACAGATATCGAGGCAGTATGAGGTAATCTTTTATCATTCTTCTGTTTTCTAGTTTTGGTGAATCCATGCAAACTGTAGCCTCAGTTTTCTGTTTTTGGTTGACAAGTGTGTGCTCTTCTGCTGCTATAGCCCATCTGATTCAAGCTTTGACATTTCGTGTATCCAGAAAAGCTCTTCTATCAGTAACAAGAGGCTGTCTTAGTTACTGTTGCTTCTCTTTAAGCTCAAACCAGTCTGACCATTCTACTTTGACCTATAGCATCAACAAGGCATTTTCTCTTTTTTGGACCATCCTCTGTAAACTATTTAGATCTAGGCTGTGTGTGGTAAAACCCAGTAGATATCAGCATTTTCTGAAATACTTAGTCCTGTCAATCTAGTACCAACATCCAGGCTACTTTCAAATTCAATAAGGTCACAACCCTCCAAATTCAGATGCTTAGTTTGAATTTCATCAGATCATCTTGACCATGTGTAGCATGTTCATGTGGCCAGCTAATTTGTTATTTGTGTTAATGAACAGGTGAACCAGTGTATCAAATGCTGGTTAATGTAACTTACTGTGAACAATTCATCCATGTATATACACTATTTCTGACTTTTTGATTCATTTAGTTTGCCTAAACTACCCATTTCTTAAACTCAAAAAAAATATATATATTTTTTTGCTCGTTCAAACTACTTATTTAAAATGTGCTGAAACAACACAATTCTTGAGATTTTATTAGGACAACTTATTTTTTTATGTTTAATTCACATAAAGTTGTTAAAAGTGTTGTTATCTTAATTTGTGTTAAGGCAACATAAATGAATTGTGTGGAACCCTGCATTATTTGTAGTGTACAGTTTACTACAAGCACACATAAATCTGACTGGCTTCCTTCCAAAAAACAACTGAAGAGTTCAGTCAGGGCCGGATTAACCAATGGGCATTATGGGCACAGGCCCAGGGGCCCCCGCGCACTTGGGGCCCCTGCGAGGGGGGGAGGAAATGCTTAGGCTAAGTGCAAATAGCGCACCTCGTCAGAATAAGCTAATTAAATGCTTCCCGCCATCGCCGTTTGATCGACAGAGACAACATAACTAAAGAGCAAAGTAGACTGCAGGTGGGTGTGGCGTAGCTCGTAACGAGCATGGTAACATGTTTTAAGGGCAACTGATCATGAACCCGGTTCGAATCCAGCGTCTGATGAACACGTTCTTTTTTCCCCCATTACATATCAGATTGGAAATACATTTATTTTCAATAGAAAGAATATGTTTTTGTTTAAAAAATTTAATAAAGTATATAAAATATATAAAATAAGTCACAAGGTATTTAAAAAGGATAATAATAATAAATATTCTATAAACAGTTATTTTCCACCTGGTGTTAAATGTTAGCGACATCTTAATATAATTAATCTGTATTTACAATGTTAGTCGCCCTGCTTCACCGATATTCTCCGACCTCATGAAGAGAGAGACAGAGAGAGTCAGAAAAAGCCCCTGAAGAGGAGAGAGACAGGAGAGAACTGGTATAGTGTATGTGTTTCGGATACTTTCAGCTTTATAATCAAGTGCTTTTTGCCTACTCTTCTTCATCACGAGGGAGACAGTAGGAATCATTAATCAGTGTGTGTATTATGGAAGACTCAGATTCATAGAACTGGACTAGAGAGGTGATATATCTAAATCATATGCATTATAAGTTTGTAGAAGTTATACATTAAAAATACCCTTAAATATAAATTTTTAGTACTGCTTCAGTGAACTTGAACAAGTATATTAAAAACCATTAATTTTCACTAGTTATATTACTATTTTTTTTATCAAAGTGTGCTTAAAATGCTTTTAAAATCAGGTAAATCTTTGTTGACTATAAATATGTACTATGTCATTTATTTAAAATGTGAGCAAAATATTATATATTAACTTTATTTAAAAAATATTATATTAATCTTATTTTTTAATTCAACTATAGGGGTGCGGCCTTGTAGGGGGCCCTACAAGACATTGTGCCCAGGGGCCTCTGAATTCTTAATCCGGGCCTGAGTTCAGTACTTCATTTTTTTTTTGATTAATCCATTTCACTTGGATGCAAGTCAAAATATGTCAAATAAATTCTGTTTTACACAATGCATACGCAAGACCATCAAGTCTTTATGGTCAGTTGTAAGGGAAGATTTACATAAGCAATACGAATAGATTATAGGGTCAGATTTACCCTGTATAAGCATCCCATATGATAACAAGACTCTCTTGACCCATGTCAGCAGTCACAAGCCAACGTCTGTCTTCACTTGTACACAGACAGGTGATTGGACTGCAGTGGCCCTGCAGACACCAAGCAGCACAAAATCAGCATGTTTACAATACGATTTTAGGCATTACATTTAATTTTGTAAGTCATTTAAGTTTGAAACAATACAAGCCTCTTACTTGTAACAGGTACTGAGATTTAGAAGTGTGATCATATATGACAGCAACATGAGCACAAGCATAGATGATGACAAGCCTGTCTTCATCCTGCAGGCTGAAAACAGGTAGGGTCGAGTTGATGCCATAAGCCCAATCAAGGACCTGGAAGTGTGAAGGATTAAGTTTTAGTTACAGGTTGAAAAAATGAAACTAGAGTATTGCTTATGTAAGAGCTGGTGCAGCCATTGGAACTTTTTTGAATCGAAACTTATTCTTATTCACTTCCATTGATTTTTACCCATAAAAACACCTCTTGTTCCAGACTCATATTTTCTTATTATGTTATTTAGATTTTTATGTACAGTCATAAATGCACTTGACTAAAGAGCAAGTAGTTTGAATGGCTACAGCCATTTGCTATTTCTAGTCATTTCCCTTAAAGGTAATAAATCGAAAGTGCTAAAACAATATCAGAAAATAGCTTACTTGAACATTCCAGAATATGTTAAAGTGACTTGTTTACCTTTTGACAGTTTGAAAATGCTAATTTATGAGACTTTTCTTTCTTTAGTAAGCTGCTTAAGAAACTTATGATAATTATATTATAACACTTCTTATGAATAGAATGTGACGTGTTATCACTGTTGCTGAGAAAGAACTGATTACATGTAACGCTAATGTGGATATAATCAGATTTCAAAAATTGAGCAATGCAAAAATTGTAATTAGAGTACACTCAAAACTTTTTTAAGTGTTCAAACTACTTAATTAAAATGAGCTAAAACAACACAATTCTTGAGATTTCATTGGGACAACTTAATATCTTTATGTTCAATCCACATAAATTTGTTAAAAGTGTTAAGTTAACTTAATCCATTTGTGTTGGGTCAACATGAATGAATTATGTGGAACCCTGCATTTTTTACAGTGTAACGTTATATGTTTTAAAATGTTTTTTTTATCTCATTACAAATTATTCCCACACCGTCATTCAGTGATTCATAATGTATTGATTCTTCCTATTTTTTTCTTTAGATATTCATTTATAAAACATAGTATGTATCATGTTGATTAGCTTTAAATATTCACAATACAGAATGACCATGTAAATTCATTTGTGAACAATGCTTCTAACTTTGGGAATAAATTAATATTCTTTTAACATATTCTAATCTACCGAGCAATGTATGTCATGATATCTGAAATATTTGTAGTTTTTGAATATAATATGGATATAACAATGCATATTAGTTATTTGGGTTAATTAATGCAAGTAATTATGATACATTTATCAGATTATTGCGTTACCAGAGGGTGAGTTTTGTTTCTGGTCTCTTTGGGAATGGCAGGCAATGATGTGGCTGTGTAAACTTGTGAATCAGCAATATCCTCTTGTTGACTGGGTAGTTCACTTCTTTTTTCAACCTCTCCTGCTGCTTCATCTCCATCGTGTGATTCTTTCTTCATCTGATTATTTACTGTACTTTTCGGCTCGTCTATGTCTTCAGCTTCTGAATGTGGCCTGTCTGATGGAGTAGACTTCCCGTTTTCTGTTGACATCAGGAGTTGTAAAAGCAAAAGCCAGTCTCTATGCGCCAGTCAGCCAGTCCAGTCTCCGTGCAGTCGAAACACCCCTATGCTTTGTTTAAAAAAGTCCTAATTGAGTAATACGTGAACACACGTGTAACGACACTTTTAATCGTATAAACACAAATGTCTTGCATAAAAGAAACGAAGAAGTTGTCGTTTATTTTTCCGGTGTAACTACCCACGCATCACGTTGCTAAGATACGGTCACGTGAGGGTAATTAACAGCCCGAGAGCGGTTGTTGACGAGAAGTTCACGAAAATTATTTATAGTATTTATTAAATTTCCCAATAATTGTATTTTTAACGTCCCCAACCCAAAGTCCAACCGTCACAGTAATGTAAAAAGTTGTTGTTCAGAGTATTATTTATGTTATTTATTAAATTACCCAATAAATTGTATTTTATTAACGTCTACCCCCACCCCAACCTTAAACCCAAACGTCACAGTACTGTAAAATATACATGCTGTTGAATATATATGCTGTTGTTATACAGCGTCACAAAAATGATGCTTTATTAATGTGCGAATCTGCAGCTGTATCCTATATAGACTTTACCCCTGAGAGCATAAAGAGTATTGGATCCAAAAGATTTTTACAGTCTATAATAAGACCACACAAAACGGTTTCTACATTTCATTTTTTTTAGATTTTGCCATAAACATTATTAGCTAAATAATCATGGACTATAAGAACTGTTTTGTTGTTATTTTTATTTTAATGTTATCTTCTAAGAACCACTGAGCCACTGATTTCAGAGGAAATGCCTACAAGAAACTTGTAAAGTCAATGCTGACTGTGCTGCTTAATTTTTTTTAAAGAAAACTGATACATATTTAGTTGTCTTTAGTTGTCTCACAGTACAACAGGCCCTTTGCCAGACTTTTAAAAGGGGTGTTTTTTAATCTCAAAAAGTGGATCTTTTGCAGTTATTCATTTTCTATTAAATTATGAGGTTCAAATAATGCATTTTAGTGCATTTTAGTCCTAATCTTTAGATTCTTGTCGGATGGTCATCATAACCACACTTTTTAATGGAACAAAAATATTTCCTACAATTTTGTCAGAAATGCGTACTATACTATTTTACCATGTGCATTTAAACTGAAATCTGATGTTTTCTTTTTTTTTTGTGCTTAGCCCCCTAATAATCTGGGGTCGCCACAGCGGAATGAACTACCAACTTATCCAGCACATGTTTTACGCATTGGATGCCCATCCAGCTCAAACCCATCACTAGGAAACACCCATACACTCTTGCATTCACACACATACACTACGGCCAATTTAGATTATATGCAAACTCCGCACAGAAATGCCAACTGATCCAGCCAAGGATCGAACCAGCAACCTTCTTGCTGTGAGGCGATCATGCTATCCATTGTGCCACCGTGCTGCCAAGATAAGAATTGTAAATAAAAAACTTTAAATAAACAAATATGAAAAATCCATTTTTATAAAATACAATTTTATCATCCATCACAAAAAAAAAAAAATAGGAAACTGTTAAAACTTGTTTTGAAATCAAAAACTGTAGCCTATAGTCAACAAACTGGCCAGCTCATTTCCTCAGTCAGAATTTGTCCGTTTGAATAATTACATTTTTAATTTGTCTCAAAGCCTTCTTCTGTCAGTTATTTTCACCATTTATGATGGCATATGGTCAAAAATGGAACAAATATAAGGACAAATTCTGGACTTTGTCAGTGGAGGGGTTGAACCACACGAACCCCCCTAGCTACAGGTCTGTACAAACAATCTGCATTTTTACATTATCAAAACTTCATTATGTATGATTTATAAGCATTTTTATTAATTACTTATCTACATTATTTAGGTCCACACATGATGACAAGTTTCCATGAGTATTTGTGCATTCAGGTTAAATCTGTAACCATTGACTTCCATTGGCTTTTTCTACTGTTGAAGTCAATGGTTACAGGTTTTTAGCTTTCCTCAAAATATGTTCTTCTCCTGAAGGTTTGGAATCACTTGAGGGTGGGTGAGTGAATATCGAGTACATTTTTATTTTTGGATATACTATCCCCTTAATTTCAGACTAATTACATATTTTATATCACCTAAAAATAAAGCAGAATATACACATAGAGAAAAATGAGTCAATGGAAAAACATTTTTTAGATGACCATATTTAGATCAAGGGTTAAATGAGGATAACACTTTATTTAACCATTGCTTAAAATCTCAAAACAAAGTGTAAAAGAGAGTAGATTAATTAGATTACAGTTTAAAACATCAAACTCAAATAAATAAAATTATCAGAATAACTAGGCTAAATAGAGTTTGAAGAATCTATCTATATATTTCACCACCAGTCACCTGGTCTAGCGTCAAAGCACAGGCGCACAAAGTGATCAGTGCATCTTCAGAAAATAGTGCGCTCGACATAAGCGCATCATTCCTCAAAACTAACATTCATCTATTTCTAATATTATCTAAATAGTGTATTACGTTCTCCGACTATTTACAATATTTACTGACGATCATTTCCTTTTGGAACCAATAAAACCATCAAAATGAGTACACACATTCCTGGGATGTGTATATATCCTTCCGCCACTTTTTGTGGCTTTTCAGACTGTTTAGGTCTATCGGTCAGTGCTGAAGCCCCGCGTGAACTGTGTATATCACTGAAAATACCGCACTAAAAATAACGAAATAGCGAAATTACCGGGTTGGTATTTTTGTAGACATCTAAAACATATGGATCGTCCGCGCTTTGCTTTTAAAACGGGCTGAATTGTCTCTGTTTAGGAGGAATTAATCAGCAGAGCTAGCTGAAGTAGCAGGCAGCGTTAGTGGAGACTCGAGTAACTGGAGGAGCAGTTTTACACGTTGGCTGTCACTAGATCAACTGTCAGCTAACACGTCAAATAGCATTTTTCCGCTCTCGTCCGCGGCGTCAAACGTTTTTTTTTTCCAAACAGTCAGACAACTCTGCTCAAGCTGTCGTTTATGGGATCATCATGTCCATGAAGCCGCAGGCCGGTGGTAATCGCAAACCCGGCGGAAGCAACAGCGGAGCCGCTGCGGCCTCCGGTACCGGGGGAGCAGGAGGAGGCGTCGGACGCCAGAACATGGGCAGGTGGGTGACCAATCTGCATAACGGGTTTTTAATTCGGATGGACCGACGAGCGTGAACCTACACGGGAATGCGGCATGCCTGCACTAGTGTCGTAGTTTAAAAACGCAGGTTGTGGAGTTGCGGTGATCGGGATTGAGCGCAAGTAGGCCGATATAGGCCAAGTTCACAGGACAGGGATTCATAGGTTAATGGACGCAAACTACTGCGGTTATAAAATAACAGCTGATAGTGGACAACATGTTCGTGTATATTTTGAGAGGGGCGGGTTGTCTGCTGTGGTGCTGATCGCGGTCAGGATGAACTGTGTGTCTTTGCCGGTGGAATATGGCTGTGCCAGCTTTTCCCAGGACAGATGCATTTGTATCGTTTCGGAATCGGTTATAGGATTGAACGTGTTTGACATTTTAGTGACTTACAGAGAAATGATCTGAGAGTCATAACATTACAGTGGGTATAGAAGCGAGTGTTGTTAGCCTGCTAACTAGCAAACATATATTTGCTCATACTGTCAATAATCTGTCAAATTTAACAGGATTTAAAGTATGTTTTGTTGATTAACATTATTCAGGTTATTTGCTCATAATGTAATCGAGAAATCACATTTCTTTTACAACGTTTTACCAATTGCTTCTGATTCGTGTCAGTCCAAACAAAAACATGGATTGTTTGCTACAGATACCTAATTTTTATCCATTTATCTTCCTGTCAGCTGATTTGTAACCTCTTCTGAGTTGTTCCTCAATCGATGTTTTGGGAATTCATCATCCATTATGAGATGTCACATGTTAGCTTTCTGTCTGACTATTGACAATGACATTAACTCAGCGTCCGATTTGGGTTTCTTAAATTCCGTTAGCTGAGGGCCACTGGGTCAAAATTGCGTGTTTGCCGTTACTTTTCGATTGATTTTTCAGGGTTGGAACTATCTGTCAGTCGCGTGCATTTCCGATGAGGGGCGGCGCGCGCGCTCACGAGGACAAGCGCTTGCTTAGTACAGTGGAAAGTCAGAGAGCAGCACTGTCTCAACCTTGACGTTTACAAGAGGTTGCATGCATAAGTCTGTCCTTGCTAAATGACGTTTGCGTAAGTATGTTGTGTAGAGGTGTGATACACAAATGTTATTGTCGTGGTTTGTGTTGAGCTGTCATGAATGAAGAAATTAACCGTGGAAACGTTTTAATCCAACAGCTGAGAATTGGCATCACATAGTTGTACTGCATGGTGAAAAATGTTATTCTTGTTTACACGAAACAACAAGAGTATTATGACTTGTACAAAAATGTGGGAATCTTGAGTGGTGCAGTGAAGCCTTACACTGCCTGTAATGCAGCATTTGATTTGCAGCCTGGCTGTTGAAAAATAATTGTCATTAACAGCTTTTATCCTACTAATGTATTTTAATGGACTGGATGTTGATAGTTTGTACCCAATCTTTGAGCACTGAACTCATTTTGTTATACAATAGAGATCTTGTTGGAATTTTGGTCCAACACATTGAAAGCATTACAATTTAGAATCTCTCATACTTGCATGTTTGAGGTATATTGCTGTTAGTGAAATGAGTCACGTACTGTCAGTAAATTGCAGATTTTCTTTTTAGTCTGTTGTTTGGGAACTTTATAAGCGCTTCTTTGCACAATGAATTGCATAAAGCATATGATTATTTGTCACTCCCTTGTCATTGCAGCTTTGAGTGTTTGCCAGTACATGTGCAGTCAATAACTCCACTGGTATCACTTGAATTTCTGTTTGTAGGAGTCCGTAACTTTTGCTCCTCAAACTGTGTATACAGCATGTCAAAAATTTTCTGTGTATGGATAGTTTAACTGTTATGAAACTTCTCAATCATGCCGTTTTCTCTCCTCCCAACAGAGGACGCAACAATGCCAAAGGACCCTCTACTGCAGTGAGTTTCGGCTTTTCTTTCATTAATTTATTCATAATGTTAATTTATTAAATTGATTCACATAACAATTTCCATTCTCTGTTGAATTGTATATATAGAGTGCTCAGCGTAATTGAGTACACCCCATTTTGAAAATAAATATTTTATCAATTTCTCAGTGAATATAGGCAATGTACATTACCGATACATTTATTAAAATTATATTTTAGTCACCAAACATATTTAGAAATTGAAATATTATTGAATTAAATTCAAGTAAAATAATATAAAAGTAAAAAAATTACAATCTACAAAATTTCAACTAAGTCTTTAATTTTTTTTCTTTTCTTGATTTTTCCTCTTTTTATTTGTATTTAATATTATTCTATAACATAAATTTGGCTGTATTCGTTTTTGGACAGTTATCGTAAGTTATTTTGTTTGATAAGCTCCAGATTTGGGTTCAGTACTGACTAATCTAATGTATATGCACAAATATAATATTGTATAGCTTCCTATTAAAAATATGAACTTAAAAGGGTGTACTTGTATATGCTGAGCACTGTATCAGCACATTAAAAGCTGCTCAGCCAGTTATATATATACTTGTAAATTGTATAACTCTTTACCTCAGGCAGAAATGTTGTTGATTTGTCTTTTTTAGGTGGCCTTCAATGGAGTTTATGCAAACATGAGGATGGTTCATGTTTTGACCTCAGTTGTGGTAAGTAAGCTGTAATTATGTTCTTTTTTAATCAGTTTTACCAAAGTACAGCAAATACAGTCTTACTGAAAATTGGTTTTTTGGTTCACCACTCAACAGGGAACCAAATGTGAACTTAAGGTTAAAAATGGCCTGATCTATGAAGGGGTTTTTAAAACATATGGCCCAGAGGTAAGGATATAACTTTGCATTGCTGATGTTAAGCATTTCTATCACTGTTGATCACAAGTTAAATGTAATTGTAGTATGGACATATGTGACATATGTCCATTTTTTATTGTCATGGGCTTTTCATTTGCAGTGTGATATTGTCTTGGATGCTGCACACAGGAAGAGTGTAGAACCTAATGCGGGCCCTCGCCGTGAGGATATTGTGGAAAGCATCATCTTCAAGTCCTCAGATGTAGTGGTAGTTCATTTCAAAGATGTAGACCTCAACTATGCCAAGAAAGGTGAGACCTTCTGCCAAATAAATATTCTTGCTACTTTAATGGGTGTTTTACAGGTTTGAGCTCTGTGAAGTTACAATGTACAGTAGATGTAGTGTTGGTAAAGGGTGTTATACTAATTGCCATTGCAAGGAATCTGCCAATTGCAGAGGAAGATGTTCACTTCATCAAGTTCACTAATATTACAATAAGTGCCTGAATTTATTTAAAGGCTTATATATAATTCTAGACATTCTAGAAAAGTTTTTGCTCGTAAAGGGGGCATGTAATAAACATTTATTCAATACATCCATGTGTACAATTTTTTTTTAATGGGATAATTCGTTTGACAGCACAAATAAAAATTATATACAGGCCTAGCTGTGTGTATAAATATGTTAATCACATACAAACACCACTACACAAAATCCAGAAGAATATAAATACCCTGCCATGTAATTGCTGCAATGAAATCTCGGTCTTGTTTTGCAATAATCCATGTCTTTACTGCCAATTTGGTGGAATCAACAATTATAACGTTAATGTCTATATGCACAGCAGCTGTGTATGTTGGTTGATGGTTAAGTTCAACGCCAGAACAAAAAAAGAAATGCAACCCTTTCAACAAAACTAGATGGTTATTTTTGTGGAGCACTTTTGTAACGTTAGTGTAAACTGTGGTGCATTGTGACGGTGTATAATTATATCGTTGAAAACTGAAGCCTATTGAATAATTAGTTTATTACTACAGTTGTGTCGTACCACAGTAACAGTATAACATAATAATAAATAATGCTTCCAAACACTATAGTATTTTTTCCATGTAATATTATAGCTTATACAGTATCTACGGCCTTGATGTCAGCAAATATATTTTAGTTTTAGAAGACTCTGCCCCCTCTATAATATAAGAATCATGCCCATCATATGTGGTTGTTTTCTATTTATATCTCTTTTGAAATATGGTATAAATCGCAAAAATACTGACTTTTCTCCATGTGTCCCATTCAGTTTTTTACTTTCTGCACTCCATCTGAATTTCGCGTGTCACCAGAACCACGTTATTGAAAACAACCTATAACAACATGGCAGATGTAGTACATCCAAATGCCATTTTAAATGTGCTGTAGGGTTACTTAAAGGGTTAGTTTCTTCTAAAATGAACCTTCTGTCCTCATGTACTCACCCTTATGTTGTTCAAAACCCATGAGGTGTTTAATTAAATTATAGAGATTTCTGTGGCTCCATTTAAAAGTGTATTCAACCAAAATGTAGACCTTTAATAATAAATCCTTATGAATAGAGATTTTTAATCCAAATGTTCTTAAGAGACATACTTGCTTTGTACGATAAGGAGATTTAACACTACGGTATGTAATCTTTGGTGCTCTGGTGGTTAATGAAAAAAAGCCAGGCATACTTTTCTCTCTTTATGTTTATGATGAGTCAGGTACTGGGCTACTCCACAGCAGTATCGACTTATAATAGTCCCAGTATACACATTTAATAAAGGCTCATCATGCTGATTTAGAATACTACACACTCAGTTTGGAAGATGGATTCATTGTGATATAACCTAGATTTAATAGTTACACGCTGCAGCTTTAATTTAGTTATTTAATTAAACAATAATTTAATAAAATTCAAATTTGATAAAATAATATACATACAAAACTTGCTGCACAAGAGTCAACAAGGCTTACTCATTTGTTTCATGTAGTACATTTGATTTTTTTTTTTGCAAGAACATGGTTTGTCTTGGTGCATCTGTGTTTGCTGATCAGTGTGTGTATGTGAATATAGATGACCCATTAGTGCACATTGCAATTAAATAAAAATAAATAAATAAATCACATAACCTTACAACATAATGACATTAATAAAACCACCGTAAGCTCACAACACACCAATATTAAAGCACAGCAAAAATACTGCCTACCACTAGGGGCAGTATTTGTGGATCTGAAATTTGTATTCTAATTATTACCAATGGGTAGGGCCAGACATAATCTGCAGACGTTTTTTGCTATTTCTGCAGAGAATTTTGGTAAAAATCTGCGGATTTCTGCGGAATTATTTTAGGAGTATCATAACTAAAACCTTAAAATGGGAAATAAAAAATAATGTCTTTTTAACTTTTATTTAATGTTTAAAATGCAAATCCAATTAGATTAACATTAAATAGTTAACTGTAAGTAAATAAACAGAATTAATGATGGGCTAAAAATCTGCGGAATTCTGCGTGCACAGATTCCGTGTGGGCCTACCAATAGGTAGGGCCAGACGGAATCTGCGGACGTTTTTTGCTATTTCTGCTAAGAATTTTGGTAGTAATCTGCAGATTTCTGCTGAATTATTTTAGGAGTATCATAACTAAAACCTTAAAATGTGAAATAAAAAATAATATCTTTTAAACTTTAATTTAATGTTTAAAATGCAAATCCAATTAGATTAACATTAAATAGTTAACTGTAAGTACATAAACAGAATTAATGATGAGCTAAAAATCTGCGGAATATCTGCGAAAAATCTGCGAAAATACTGCAGAATTCTGCGCGCACAGATTCCGTGTGAGCCTACCAATAGGGTATATGCAGAAGTATGCGAAAGGACTTTGATTTCTCAGTAACCTGGGTCAAGTGCTTCTGGTGAACTGTATGCAGTGACAAAATCGGTGTGTTTAAGGTTTGTTTTCTTTAAAAATCAACGATCTCCACTGGTTGGTTGCATAATGTACAAGAAGCACTCCCTTAAATTACATTTTTCTGTGCTATGTCTTTAAAATATGAACATTTATTTTACCGCAGTATATTCAATGGCGCTTCTGTGCTAGCCTGCTAATCCTAACGGGCGAGTGCATTTAAACAGCTTTTGATCTTGTTTTACGCTTGAACAGCTAAATGAATGCTAAAGTCTATTTAACTGATTATATTTTAATTACATTACAACATCAATGCTGTAAAAGGAACTGTATAAAATAGAAAAATGTCACATTAACCGTTTACCGGAAGTTAATCAGTATGGGAAGAAACACTAGCTGTGCTTATACCCTATCCTGCCCCTTCACCAAACTATTAATTTCAATTTGCTCTTGGAACAGTGTCTGTTTATCATTAAGCAGCATATGATGATCACATCACAAAAATAAATTATGGGAGAGACTGGAAAATAATGAAAATCGATGGTAGCTGGGTAGGATGGTAAAATACACGAGAATCACCAGAAGAACAGGGAATTGACTGGTATGTTAAGATAATATTGATATTTTTTCTAAATGCATTATAAATAAACAATATATTTCTTATATTGACAATTCCCTGCAGCCTCTCGAGGTAATTGCTGTTTTGCTGCCCCTAGTGGTCGGTAGATTTTCTGTTGTGTTGTGAACTTAAGTTTGCTTTTTTGAAATTACGTTGCGTTGTGCACTTTTGGGCCACCGTTTCTTGGATTAAACAACTTCAGCACTTTTGGATTAAGCAGTTCATCACTTGACTTGTTTGTATCTCTTTTCAAATTTTTTGAATCATTTAAGCCTTGGGTGAAAAGACTTTAAATGGAGAGGCAGGTTTCGTTACTTGTTAATTGTTCTAAAAATAAATGAATGTCTTACAGATTAGCAGTTATATAAAGGTGAGTAACTGATGACAGAATGTAAATTTTGTGTCTAACCATTCAGACTAGTTTTCATAATTACAGGCTTTCCCTGATGAATGGGTGTGGAGTTCTGCTATTTGTTTGAAGGCCTGAGTCAAATAGGTCTAATATCCGACAAAACTGTTTACACTAAATGCAATGCAACCGTGTCTGTATTGACACTGTCAACCAGTTCAGATTTTGTTTTGCCAGTATCCACTGCATTTGGTTACACGCATGCAAGCAAATTTATTGAATTACTTTTTTTTTTTTTTTTGCATTTGACTTGGATTTTAGTTTTAAACTTGATACATATAAAATATTTGGCCATCAAGAGATAAATATCTTCAGTAAGAGAGTATTGTTATATCTGTAAATGCACAAAGAAATGAACACCAATTAAATCAAAGACACAAAAAAAGTAAATATCACAAATTAAATCATAATACAAATAAATGAATTACCTTTTAAATCTCTCGCTGACTAATATGTTTGTGATACACCTGAAGCTTATCTTAAATTCATGTTTACATCAAGCAAAACAAATGACCTATTTCATGAAAATGCTGCGCAGAAGTTGGAAAGTGCAAGACAGTAACTCATGTAACCTTCTCCAGTAATGCTAAAGTAGAATAGCTGGATAAGAATATGCATGTCAACTTATTCATAATGACCACATATGAAGGGAAGCAAGCGTTTGGAGAAAAAAGGCTTAAACAAAATCAAGTTGATCTGTGATGTGCATGTAAATTTGGTCAGTGTTACACAATCAGATCTGTGAGTCTTGCAGTGTAAGTACAGACCTTTACAAACATCATTATGGACAGTTCCTGCTGGAGACCTGGCTGCAGTTATGTTTTGTTTACTGCAGAATAAGATGTTCATTTGATAAGAATCTCTCATGTGTTTTTGGAGAGGAGATGGCATTTTGATGGATCAAAGGATCAAATCACTTGTTATTAAATGGATCAAATCACTTGTTATTAAATGTTTTTAATGTTACTACATCCTGCTATCAACAGTACAAAATGAGCTTAAGAAATTATCATTCCAGCATACTCCTGTGTGGTAGCTGTACAGTGTCAGACATGAATCCCAATGATTTAAATCAGAACGTTCATCATAAGGCATGAAATGAAGCGTTTTTATCCTTTTGGTGAAAATGGCATTGGCTTTTTGCTTTACATGTAAAGTGTGTACGTATATTATGTATTATAAATGTCTTTGCTGCTTCTTTAAAACAACCTAAACCTCGTCAGCCTGTCTCTATCACTGTTGTAGGTGCTAAAAATGCATTAGTTGAATCCGGTCAATGACTTTCTCAACTGACCTCTTCTTTATTCTGTCTCTTTCCTCTTAAATGGACGTAGTCTCATCAGACGCAGGTAATGCAGCTCATCCTTCCCTTTTTCCAGTGTGTTTTTGTGCAAAATCATTTAGTTGGTATTTGAGTAGATGAATAATGCATGACTTGAAGACATTTTCCACGCTGAATTGCTTTTGTTATTTACTGTAATCTAATGTTACTTGATCAGTGGGTCATACTGGGTCAATCTTGAAATAATTGTACTAATTTGACTAACGCAACACTGATGCAGCCCTCAAGCCAGAGGATGTTAGTTTAGTATAATCCTCACAAATGTAGCACTTGGCATAAACTCTTCTTATAGGCTTTAACTCTGTCATCAAGCCAACATAGATTGTGATAAGAACAGATTGTTGTTTTAAAGGTGCCATAGACTGAATATATGGATATATATATCTATAGGTAGGGCCATACGGAATCTGTGGATGATTTTTGCTATTTCTGCGGAGTATTTTGGTAAAAATCTGCTGATTTCTGCAGAATTATTTTGGGAGTATCATAACTAAAACCTTAATATGTTAAATAAAAAATTATATCTTTTTAACTTGTATTTAATGTTTAAAATGCAAATCCAATTAGATTAACTGTAAATAGTTAACTTTAAGTAAATAAACAGAATTAATGATTGGCGAAAAATCTACAGAAAATCTGCGGAATTCTGCGCACGCAGATTCCGTGTGGGCCTACTCATAGGCCATTTCAATGTGGTGATGCCATTGGCCCATGAACGTTTCCTGCTTGTTATCAAACTATTTCATAACTGTAATTAGAGAGAATTTAATCGTAACTTAACGTTAAAACAGCTATCATAACAACAATATGTGGACATTTTTTTTATTCTCTGAAGCTATTGAAAAATGAAAAAAGTAAAAAAGGAAATACTTTAGGAACACTGTTATTGTTTACATGCCTCAAAATGGTCTATAATCAAATGGAAATGACATGATGTGTGTACTATTGTTTCCTCATTCTCATGTAAATCCTGTTGAAAAACAGGCCAATCAGAACAAAATACAAACTGTGATGATCCACAGAAGATCATTAATATGCACGCTAAAGGTTGCGTTTCATTTGCCACAATGTTTTCTACTAATATTACAACAATGCAGATTTTTCCCCTGTATTTTTAAGTTTATCTAAGCTTGTATTATAGTTGCTATATATGTGGGACTGAAGCTGGATTTATACTTTCGCCTGGTGCCGCATCGCGCACCTCTGCTGACTGCGCGCGCACCTCGCAAAACGGACAAGGCGTTTATACTTGCCGTGTTCGCCGTTGTGATATTCTTTAAAACGACATGGGGCGGTCAAAAGAACCTGACTGTAAAGTCAGACAGATAATCAGAGAAGTAGAAAGTTTCCGGAACTACGGCATATCATTAATGTCATTCAAGATTTTTAAACTAATTATTTTTTTATTTTTTTATAAATAATTTTAATGATTATAAGGATCTTTATAACCATTCAAGATTTCTTTAATCAAATTTGATGCATTAATTGCTTTTGTTCATATCTCGGACAGTTTTAGCTATTAAAGTTTATTAAAATATTAATGACAACAGAACATTTTACTCTACAAATATATATTTTTTTATTATGGCAAGAATAAAAGTAAAAAAAGCACACTTAGTAAAAAATACTGATGTTTTTTAGATTTAGCCCGCTCCACAATTCGCACATCACTGTCTGGCTGGTTTCTGTCCTGTACTTATGCTAAAAAGGCAATAATGCTCCAACATTCCTGACCATTATCACCAATAAAGCCTAGAAAAACAGGCATCAGTATACTGTAAACTGATAGGTTCAAATATTCCTTTCCAGTTATCAAAGAAATAATTTGTTCCTTAATTTTAGTATTGTAGATATTAAATTGTTTTAAATTCAAAATTGTAATATACACACCAGTGTAAAACCTATGAATGGTGAAAAACATATTTCTATAATTGTGTGCCTGGGTCTTGTGACAGCTGTTGCAATTTATAACCAAGAATTATTGTTCATCAGGTTATCTCTATGATCATGGATCATAAAGATGTCTGTACAGTCGTACTGTTTCAGACAAAATGTATACAAAGTGGTTCATATTTAACTCAAATCAAACGCGGCGCCGCGCACACTGTTCGTCTGAGTCACAAAAAATGCCGTGCACACCGCTAGCCGAAATGATGTTGCAAACGTGCAACGTGTAGTTAATTTTTTGATAGATGAACGGGTATGCGACCGCACGAAGGCGGAACCATACCCGTGCATTCGATGCAGATGTATAAATCAACCTTAACAGAGCGATGTCACATGACTTCACAGGCGGTAGAGAAAGTAATTGGAAAAAGTTGACCTGCAAAAATTTGATCGAATATAGGTTCTGAATGTCGATTTCGACTAATTGCCCAGCCCTAGTATTTTTACAGAGTATTCTTCTTGTAAGACAACAGACACATTTATGTTTGCAATGATACGCGTTACGCTGCTGAATGAATGTTTAATGCATGTCCATTTTGTTCGAGTAGAATAATGAGTTAGCCTATATTTCTTCCACAACTCAGAGGCAATTATGGACAGATAGCTGACTCGTTCCTAACGTGAACCTTTTCTTCAGTTCAGTTAAAACTATTGTCATTTGTCAAGGCATCCAGTCAAATATTTTTTTTGACAACTGAAGTATAATTATTTTGCACATGTATTTTAGAGTACAGCACACTGTGTGTGTGTGAGAGAGGTGACGAGTGTCAGAGCAGATCTCATTAATACTCACAATTGTTCCAAATATATATTCGTTTAAAACAGGGCTTTTAATTCCAGGAGTAATTCTTGTGGTTATAAATGAGCATAAAAAACTTTGATAGGATTTTTGGGCTAAGCCACATACCTTGTATGTAGAGAGCTGCTATTTATCATAAGCAATTTGACAATGAATCAATGCACTCTATGGCATCTTTAAATAATTTACAACTCTGTGATTGTTTGATTTGACTACATTATTGTATTCCTGCAAAAAGCAGCTGTAACCACTTTTTACCTAAAAATACAAATTTCACAGTCCAAATCTGTGTTCTGCAGTACTTCACATGAGGAAAATTACTTTAGTTATTATATTTTTGTTTTTGTAAAATGGTTCAGATACAGAAAATTATTCAGTTTGTATAAAAATGAAATGCTGTTCACCATCCCCAAAGCCGTAGTCAAACAAGCATTACACAAGTACTGGAATTGCTCATAGCTGCCTGAAAGTAGCTAATTTAACATTCTGTCATTACATCATAAACCCGATGATGTTATATTAGAGGGCTGTTTCACTTTATGAACACCACAAAATTGCTTTATCTACATCCTTTTTTTGTGTCCGATCATAACTTCTCCAGGTTGTGATTTAGTTTTGTTCCATTTGAAAGCATGCTTTCTTCATTTCCCTTGCAAAAATGTATTTATTGAAATTAAGATAAATGATATTCAGTTCTGTGCAAGAGCAGTTTAACATGAATAAATATTTTTTTTCTGTAAGCTACTTTTTCATACAAAATGATTAAATCTGTGAAACACATTTACACTTTCACAATCTACTGTTAGTTAAATCACATACCACTGATTGAAGTGCATGGCGTGAGGCTGGAGATTGTGTAATGAATCCATACATTGATTCTTTCTTAATTCTTTTGTATTACTGTTTCCTCTTGAGGTTTTTTTTTCCTTGTATCCTTTCACTTTTCCATCAAAGGTCATGTTCTCAGGTACCTCACTTTCTAATTAGTGTTCCTGTTCAATTAATCAAGTTTAATTTGTATTGTTAAGCCACCTCACAGACTTTGGATGCGAAATATTTCTAAGGATGCTGCAGTGGTTGTAATATGACATCACACTCAGTGGTGCATTTTTGCAACAAGCTGATTAAAGCATTTAGTATTTCAATTATGCAGTCTACTCACTTTATTGCAGTTCAACAATCCTGCAAACGTAAAGTTTTCATACTTAAAATTCAGCTACAAATTCAGCTTAAAATTCAGTCATGTGGTAATGTGCCAGTAATTTCTTGGTCTCTTGCCTTGTGTGTTATGATTTCTCAGGTTGGAATTCATCAAGTTTGAATTTTGCAACAAACAATGTGGAACAAATTTGCAATGTTTTGTAGCGCTGCACAATATTGGAAAAATCTAGCGTTGCAACTTCTTTTATTTTGTGTTATATTGCGATATGAATACAATTTCACTAGATGAGAATAATTATTTGGAAGGAATTTATATGTTTTAGATTGACTGGGATGGTTATGTAGGGGAGTGCATAAAATATAATAAACAATCTACAGCATAGAGAAATTCAATCATGAAAAAACTAATTAAACAAACTGTGTTTTATTGTTTACAGTAATTGAATAATCAAATGTAAATGAATACTGCACAGTCTTCGCTTAATAAACAGTTCAATAAAATGAATCATTATTGATTTTTCAAGTTACAAATGGTACAGTTTCTTATGTCTGAATGCTTTTAAAACCCCCATACAGTCACAGGCCTCAAAAACACTTGAAAAATAATAAATTATAATTCATACTTAACATTGCGTATACTCACGATGTGCCTATTGCGAATGATCAGATTGCGATATCAATGCTGAAACGATATATTGTGCAGCCCTAATATTTTGGGTTCCCCTTTTTCTTGCATATGCATGCTTATAAATGAAAATATTTCAGCTTTCTGTTGGTTCAACTCAATTTCAGTTGAATTCAAGTTTAGGTTACTATTTATTTAAAGGTGTCCATGTTCCACTGCAACCATTAATTTAACTGCTGAGTAATGCTAATTAACTACATGTAGTTACTAAAATAAGTACATGGACAACGTGTAACAAAAACAAGATAGGAATAGTTCAACCAAAAATTTTGTAAACACAAAAGAAGATAATTTGAAAAAAGCTGGACACTTGTAAGTAGGGCTGCATGATATTGGAAAAATTATGTTTGCAATATAAATATTACTTTCCCGGATGATTTGAATAGCTGTATTTGAAAAGATTTCATTAATTTAGATCGACTGTGATGATAAAGTCTGCTTTGATGCAGTGAATCTGCATAAAATATAATAAATTACAAGCAAAAATAAATGAATAAACTGCGCTTGATGGTTTTCTGGGGAATATAAAAATATTCAAGTACAGAAATTGAGCCATCAAATGTAAAGAAACATGGTCATCATTGTATAAATAATACATGCATTCATTTTACTTTCCACTTGGAGTAAGTGAATGAGTAAATAATTTTTTTAATGAACTATCCATTTAAAATAAAGCCATACTCCAGTGTATTTGTATATCACTTTTCACAATAATCATTGTTCTAAAGCAGCTTTACAAAAACAAGCATGTTATTACATTACAATCAAAATCAAAAGGAGTGAAGGTTAATGTAGTTTCCACTTGAAAGTTAAGGATGCTAATCAGTGTAGCTATTCCACAAAAGCTTTTCAATTATGTGTAATTGTATGGATTCCTATTGATTATCGATTCCTTAAACTCAAATAGTAAACTGAAAAGGAAATAAATCAAATCAATTTGTTATTCTGAGAACATGGCCTTTGAGTAGTTGGTAATGCATTTACTTCCGATACAATGTTGTTGCCTGTATTTAAGATACACTCCCTTTCACCACCATTTGTGTGCACTTAAAAATCATCACCTGTTTTTCACTTCATTATGCCCCCAGTACATCTTTATGTCTGTTTTATGTCCCTTTCTTAAGCTTGAGAATTTGTTTGCTTTTGCATCACCATGGTGCAAATTAAATGAATGCTGTTGCTCATTGTGTGTTGGTGTGTGTGGTGAAGATAACTTCACAGACAGTGCAGTAAGTGCCCGTGTAAATGGAGAGCACAAAGAAAAGGATTTGGAGCCCTGGGATGGAGGGGAGCAGCACATCTCAGGCAGTATGGAATCTCTTGACACTGATCTGGTGAGCCGTCAAACTAATTAGTCTTGACATAATGTATTACAAGAACTGGACAATAGTTCCAGTATTTTTTAGTCACTTAAAGCCATTTTACAACCCTAGAGATAATCGGATTGAGTTTTACTTTTTTTTTTTTTTTTTTTTTTTTTTTCTTTCAGCCAGTCACCAGGTCTGATGGGAACACTTTTAGCTTAGCTTAGCATAAACCATTGAATCAGATTAGATCATTAGCATCTCCCTTAAAATGACCAAAGGTTTGAGATAATAAAAGCTTGACTCTTCTGTAGTTACATTGTGTATTTAAATTAGAAATTAAATTTTCTAACCTGAAATGTCTAGGAACTATACTCCCATTCTGCTGTAATAATCAAGAAATGTTTCTCCCTGTACCATGACTGCAGCAAAAACATGATCTTACACCGTGCCTGAAAATAGTTCTTAGTTAGGTAACTTTCAATGTGACCATCTGCTTGCACAAGGAGCATGTGCAGGTACAAAATGTAACTAGAGAAGAGTCTAACTTTAAATTTGAATATTATCAAACTCTTTGGTCATTTTTGAGCAAGATGCTAATGGTCTAATCTAAATCAATGATCTATGCTAAGCTAAAAGTCCTCCTGCTAGACCCAGAGATCGCCTGAATGGATTGAAAAATGGCAAAAGCCAACTGTTTAAGTCTGGGGGAGTTGTAAAATGAGTTTATTTGTAAAAAAAAGTGAAGCTTGACGTAGTGCTTTGCAGAGATTTTAGTGCAATAATGCAGGTATAATGCAAAACTAATCGTATATTTAAAACTCTCTCAGTCAAATGGATGGGATCCTGATGAGATGTTTAAATACAATGAGGAGACATACGGAGTAAAGTCCACTTATGACAGCAGCTTATCCTCATACACGTAAGTTGTCCCATATGTGCATTAAGTTACTTAAGAAACTGTTTGCACTGTTTCTTGGTCTTAGTCTGTTTCTTTTTTTCCCCAGGGTTCCCTTGGAGCGGGACAACTCTGAGGAGTTCCTCAAGCGTGAGGCTCGTGCATCACAGCTGGCAGAGGAGATTGAAGCCAGTGCCACCTATAAAGCTCGTGTGGCACTGGAGAATGACGACCGCTCAGAAGAAGAGAAATACACTGCTGTGGTTCGTGGAGAGAGGGAGCTTCACAGCCTCAACAGGTAAAGCCTCAATTTACTACCGCAGCTAAATATATTATACAGCTTCATTTGGCTCCTATGTGTTTTGATATTGAATAAATCAAAAGGGAATCATGGTGGTGTTTTCATGCTTGTTATATTGGTAATTATACTAAAAGCAAGAAAAGCTTGTTTTATGTTAGCTTAAAATCTCAATAGAAGATTGTTCCAGACTATGTATATCTGTCCTGAAGAGCAATTCATAGTAAGAACAATCACTGATGCCATACTTTGGCATTGGCACAAATGGCCAAAGGTTTGGCTATAGCAGCCCGGGCCATGTTTATTGACCCTGTGAAGCTCCCGGTGAACTGTTTTAGTGGAAAACAGGAAAGTTGTGGTGCACATTTAATTCTGCAGTGAGTTGGGCACCTGTGGTTTTTGTATACAATCCGGGTTAGCACCCAGATATCCCTTTCTGGCAGCTTCCTCTTGCATCCAGTTACTTCTGTTAGATGTGGTTTGTCCTTGTTCATGGTATGCTGACATTAGCCTGATACTGTGGCTCTTGATGCATCACAAAGACTTGGTCACAGATGGACCAGCAAGATGTGCACCAACAATTTGTACTCTTTTGAACTCTGCAATGTTGTGTGCTTGTAAATATTTTAAGCAAAACTGTGCTATTACTCTAATTAAACTTTCATACTCTGCTCTTACTGGTGGAATGTGCAATTAATAAATATTGCCCACAAGGCTGGTCAAAATTAGCCATGAAACCTCCAACACTAAATTGGCCAGTGTTTGTTTCCTTGTCCAACACCTGTACGTTTGTTCCAACGAACTTTTTTTTTTTGGTCTCCTACCAACCTCGTTGAGCAATAGTGACAAATATCTTAAGGTGTTGTCACAATTATCATGGCTAAGCAAATTTTCACTTACTAAATCAAACAATTAAAAGGAAATCTGTGCTAACAGGATTCAGTTTTGGTGTAAGCCATTTCTCAAAAAGGTGTCTTGGTGTGACTTTTGTGTGAGCCTTGTTTTATACATGAGATGTACATTAGACAGTGGATGTCTTTCCACAGAATGTTTGTAGAAGTTACCAACTACTTTGACTTTTAGTTAGTTAGTTGCCACTTTCATTTTTCATTTTGTCAGAACTGAATTTAGTTTAAAGAGTATTGCTCAATTAGTTATTCTTACTTTGGTTTACATCAACAGGGAGAACAAATACATTCCTCCTAGTCAGAGGAACAGAGAAGCGGGGATGTCATGGGGAGCTGGTCGTCAAGTTTCACCCAGAATGGTTCAATGTAGCCCTGGGGCACCCGCACCCAGATCCGGACCTCACGACTACAACACGATGGATCAGCGTGTGGTCAATGGAGGTAAGATGATTTGTGACTTTTTTGTTTATGAATTAAGAGATAGTTCACCTAAAACTCTATCATCATTTACTCATTTTTATTTGTTCAAAACCTGTTTAAGTTTCTTTTTAATATTCTGTTGTTCAAAAAAAGAAGGTATTTTGAAAAATGTTGGAAGCCAGCAACTATTGAGTTGCACAGTATTTATTTTTCATACTATGGAAGTCAGTGGTTATATGCTTTTAGTTTGCTTTAAAATATCTTCTTTTGTGTTCAATAACAAAAAAAATAAACTATAAAGGTTTAGAACCACTTGAGGGTGTGTAAACCGTGAGTAAAAGTTCATTTTTGGGTAAACTATCCGCCTTAGTTTGGTAAAAAAAAAAGCTAGTTTTAAAGACATGACGATTAGTGATGTTTACAAGCATAGCAAGTCTACAATGTGCTGATTATCTCATGTTGAGTCTTTAAAAGATGTTTTCTCTGGTGTCGCTTTTAATGATATCATTCCGTAAAACAGGACTCAAAATGTCCACTTCAAATTGAAAATTCAATCAAGGAAAAAAAATCTATTCCCTTGGTTTTCTAGTGGTGTCTTTTAATCCATTGTTCTCTCCTTCACTAACAGTCAATCTATCAAATCATCTCTCTGGCTTTCAGCCCTTTCATGATAAAAGGATTTGGGCAAGGGAGTAATGCAGGCCAAGACTACTGCTGTTCCAAAAGAATCTGATTGATCTTTCCAAATGTTCTTTCTTTGAAGTCCTGTTTCCCGTTGTTTTCTGTTTCACTGCCTCAGAATTAACCAAAGAAATCTTAACGTGTGATTTTTGTTACATTTCATTCATGTTCTCTGGTGTCTTCTCATGCTTCTTTTTTCTCAGTGCCCTTCTTTTGCCTTTTCTGGACCTTTCCCTCTTGCTAGTGTCATCCATCCTGTCTATCCTTCTCATTCTACAAGACCTTCAAACTTTTTCAACTTTTTTGTTTCTGTAAACTCATTTGTTTCTCCTCTCTTTCTCTCTGTCTGTCAAAACATTTTTCTTTTTTCTCATTTCAAATTATTTCATCTCTATCAGGTGCCCACTCTTGGCCCTCACGCTGCCCATCTCCCTCCTCTCGCCCTACATCCCGTTACCAGTCAGGCCCCACCAATTCTCTCCCACCCCGGGCAGCAACGCCCACCCGGCCTCCCTCCAGACCCCCATCCAGGCCCTCGCGGCCCCAGTCTCACCCCTCTGCTCATGGCACTTCAGGGCCCATGTCCAACATGCCAAAACGCCTGTCCTCAGAAGGTACCAAAGAGCAGCCATTTTGTTTGTGGCACCACTGCTCAGATTCACGTTTTGCAATCCAAATGGCTGAATTAAGGCCGCCACTAACAACTGTGGGGTTTTTCTGGTGTTCAATAAAACGACTCACTCCTTCTCTTCTTTGGTTTTTCTATTGCTATCCCTCTCTGTGCATGATTGAAGTGAATTTGGGGCACTTTTCACTCACTTGTTCTCTGCTGTGTGTTGGCATTGTGTTTTTGCTGAGAGGCATCAGTGACAATGTCCAAGTGTTTCTATCCTCGTCTGACATTGAATTGACATTAGTTGCATCCAAAATTGCATACTTCCCTGATATATAAGCTGCATCCCAAATGGCACAGTATACACTATGCATTTATGCACTTACACCTTCAACAGCATAGTATATGTATGTGGTGTCGTCCCAAAACATTAATGGATTTTTTTACTAAGCGGAAATTCAAACTGTTTCTCTGATGATGTTTGACATTGCCAAATTAGTGAAATAAATGACCAAATAATACCTACCAGGAGTATAACCACATTCACCCTCCGGAGGCGCTATAATCACTGTCGTAGTAGAATTTTGCTTTCACAATCTAAAATAAATCATGTAATCCAACATCAGCACCCGAAAGCTCTGCCTCTTCCACTAGACAAGCAAAGCTTCGGCCGTTAAGTGTGTAAGGCGTTCAACATTTCACACTCCATTTTAACGGTTGAATAGGTGCATCATCCTGCTAATAAAAGTAAACTTATTATTTTTTGATTTTTCAGTGTGAATGCACAACTTACACTATGTATACTACAAAATGGAGTACAATAGTGCATAAGTATGCAATTTGGAATGCACCTCCTGTATGTGAAAAACAGTATGTGAGCTAAGTAAGTAGTATGTCTGAATTCATAGTATTCAAAAAAGAGTAGGCAAGATGCAAATGAGTGACCTGCTACAGTACTTCCGCATTCAGTGGTCAAAAACAGTAGGCAACTGTTTTTTTTTTGTTTTTTTTTTTACTAACCCATGAGGTTATTGGGTATTTTACTATCCCATAATGTTACAGGAGAGGATTTATGAATGTAAGTGAAGCTATGCAACTGATGTGGGTAGGTCATGTGATAATGACAACATGGTGGATGTAGGAAGTCCGAATCGAATTTCATTCATACTACTCGCCATCATACTCTATAGCATGGGCTCCCAAACTTTTCAGCCAACGACCCCCAAAATAACAATACCAGTGGCTTGCGACCCCACAATATTCTCTGAGGTGGTTATAAATATATAAACCTTGCACACAACGGCACACACATACCAATAGGCCCAAGTCTATTCATCGTTTAATTTTGGAGAACGCCACTCAGAGACCATCCTCCATGTTCAGTTGTGGCCTGTATTTATTTTTGTACGTGAGTGCCGTAAAGGTGTCAGAGAGTTTAACCTGATGCCATAAAATCAGTGTGCTGCATCTGACGCTATTGCTGTGTCTTATATATAACATAATTGCCCCTTTCAGTAATCACAGTCTTTCAAAAAAAAAATTTGACGGACTGATGGCTTTTTAATCGCATGTGTTTTTTAATGTTTATTATTAACATGTTAACAATGTTGCTATTGACGGATATTTTGTTCTTCAGTAGGTTATGGATAAAATATGGTCATTCTAATAGTTTTATAAAATGAATTTGATTTTTGGCTATCGCTAAGTGACCCCCCCCCCCCTCCATTTTTTTTTAATTGTCCTGCCACCCCTACTTTAGGAACCACTGCTGAGAAATACTTAAATGTAGTACCTCCAACAAGACACTATTTTGGATGCAGCTATTGTGTTCTCCTTCATGAAATGAGAAAGTTGCTGCTTACAGTATGGTTCCATTAGTTCACATATTTATTTGCATGGACAAAAAAATGAACAATACAGGAACAGCTTTTATTATTCATAGGTTGACATTTACTAATCCGTTGTTAAACTCCAAAAGTTGTGCCTGTTAACATTATTTAATGCACTGTGAGGTAACAATAATTAAAAATGAAGGACTTTATTTTCAGAAACCAATGATAAGAAAGATGCTTCAGTACTTAAATAATAAATGTATTGTTCCGTGTTTGTTCATTTTAGTAGTTGCTTTAACTAACATTAAGTATTGGAACCTTATTGTAAGTGTTACCAATGAGAAACTGTCACAGCCTTTTCAGTTCACATGGGTTTCAGGTAGATTAGCTAAAATTGACATTCTATTCCAACTTTTTTAACAGAACCCTGCACATGACATATGGAGAAAATAATCTATTTTACACAATTGGTCATATTGTACTAATTTACTCCCTCATTTTGCCTCATTTTGTTGCCTCATTCGTTGCCTTTAGTTTGACTGTAGCCATGTTATTGATTTGTTTCATTGTTTTTTGTTGAATTATGGCTGTGGCTTAACTAATTAAAACAGTAGTTAGTCTATCCCCATTTTAACTATGAAGGAACAACGGATCCATATAAAGTCATAAATTGTTCTTTAATATGTCATGTACATTTCTTCAGGCAAGATGAAGTGACCGTAGTAAATGACTTGCTCATATTTGGTTAAAAATACAGCACATTTTGGTAGCATGCATCAAATGTTATCCAATACATATTAAAATCACAAATTGCTATTAGATGATGGCAATGAGTGGATTTGCCTTTTTAGTCATTCTAGTCTTTTTTACCCCCTCAGTCTTTTTGTCATATTTGAATGTCACATAAATATTAGAATGTCATATACACAGTGTCTGCTTTTAGAGAGAGCTACACGCAACACAGTGCTGAGAAATGGCCTAAAGGATGTTTGTTTCTTCCTTATTGCTCTCTGTTTGTGACCGCAGGTCCTCCAAGAATGTCTCCCAAGTCACAACGAACTCCTAGACCTCATAGAGTGGCCTCTTGTCGGGGCGGTGGGCCTCCTCCATCTGATTATATGTCCCAAGGTGCATCTGTGGAGGTTTCAGCTCCCCCTCCTACTCGCAACAGCCCTTCTGGGGGAACCTGGTCATCTGTCGTCAGTGGTGGTAAGCAGAGAATATAAATCTACTCTTAAAATTTTAGCTCATACTGACTCATGGAAATTTACTGAATAGCCAAGAAGCACACACAACTTGTAGCTGCAGCAATAACATTATGTTGGTTTTGGGGTCAAGGTTCGATGCTGGTTTGGTACAATGGGAATTATATCAAGTCCCCAGTGCTTGCTTTTTTGGTTTATTTTGAACAGGCAGAAATGTTTTGTCACACTCATCTACAGAACTGAAAACTACTTATGATGAAAAAGTACAAAAACAGAATAATGAAAAACAAAACTGACATGCTTGACTATTATAGTTGCGTTTTTTTGTAGCACCTCACACATGAGTACCGTATTTTTAGATGGTGTGACAAGATAAAACAGTTTCAGCTTTTGAAACGCAGTAGTGTTCATTAATGTCAGTTCCACAGCAGTGGACCAATCAGAAGAACTCAAAGGTGGGGCAAGTATTGCGAGCTACTATGTACCGAAATGTTGTGACAACAGCAACTTGGCAGAACCACTTCTGGGCGCTTCATCTCACACTGTCTGCCTAAACGCCAGTGACTGTAAATCTGGACTGACTGTATTCATTATGGGAGTGCATGAACCGAGCCATACCCCTGTGCTGTAATGGTTCAGGAGGAATGCAAATACCATTAAACCCCTAATATATATTTATATTCCCAGGGCTGGGAATGTTACTTTTAAAATGACTTTAAAAATTGGTTGATTTTGTTTGATTACTCTGGTTTATTAACTTAATCTAAATACTTTAGAATATTTTAAAGTACTTAAGCTGTACATCTTAATAAATTATGATATTGAAAAGTTGTGCAATTCAAAAGGTGAAACTCATATAGGCCTATTATATAGATTCATCACACACAGACTGATGTATTTCAAGTGTTTATTTTTTTCTCATTTTGATGATTGTTACATACTGCTAATGAAAACCTAAAATTCACTATCTCAGAAAATTAAATCTATGCAGAAGAGCTGAAGGCCACTATCAGAGGGCTTTTATAGTACCACAAAAGGATTGCCTCATGGCACGTCACATTGCTGGAGTATTCTATGTATCGAGTGCTGTACATGTTCATACTTTCAGTAGCCCCAAATTTCTGTTAAATCCTTTTTTTTATAATTTTTTTTATCGGTCTTAAAGATGCAGTAGGAGATTGTAAAAATGCTAACACGGCATAATAGCATTGAAAATGCATGTCCCTCCCTGTTGTCCAAAGCCACACCTCCTGAAGTCATGAACGCACCGAATACATGACCATAAGCAACCTTATAACACTAGATTGTCATTCACCAGTTAGAAAACTTTATAATACTACAATTCCAAACTTCCAAACTTAAAATCTATCCAGCACATTTTCAGTTGTGTAGCAAGCAAACCTTGTCATAATGTGCAATATTTCATGCATGCAAGGATTGCTCTATGGAGACGTATGCTTTGTCCAACATAAACTTATTACTGCCAATTTTTCCAAGTCTGGCATTGGGCTAACGTTGGTTTTATATTCGCACTTTCTGACTTTTACTTAATAATATAATTTTTCAAAAATGAACGGATGTGTTGAAAATAAGTCGAAAAGAGTACTATTTACTCATGTTTTGTTATTCAACTACATAAAAACTGAAAAAATCAGAGTGCAAAAAATGTTCAATCATCTTTTTACATTACTAAGACAACTACAGACAACACTAACTTTTTATTTTCAGCTGTTCGCTGCTCCTCACATACATCACTTGTTTAAATGGCATTTCATCTTGTTTTTACGCTTAAACCGCTAAATGAATGCTAAGGTTTATGGAAGTAACAATATTTGATTTAGTGACATTATCGATGCTGTAAACGTTACCTTATAAACTTGAAAATAGTCTTTAGTGATTTTGCCTGCTTTCACTCTCTCTGTCAGCTGTAGGTCACTGCTGCACGTGAACGTGCAAATGACAGATCTGTCTGCGTAAACAGGGTGCGCAGATATACAAATCTACATATGTTGACAGACAATATAAGTTCCCTATAGTAATGTCAGCCTGAACATTTTAATTCAACGAACATTTTTTAGTCTTATGGCTTACCCAGAATATAAAAATACTTATAAATACATTTTGATTATTTACTTTAATCAGGGAATGTGAAGAGACTTGTAATCAGCACAGCAAAAAAAATGTTATTTAAATAATGAACCTTAAAGTAATGTTCTAATTTTCTGAGAGACTGAATTTTAGGTTTCCATTAGCAGCAAGCCTTAATCATCAATATAAAAATAAATAAACAATAATCTTTGTAATATTTAAGGTTTCTTTTATTTTTTTAATATAATAATTTTTGAATTTATTGTGATGCATGAAACACAAATGAATGGGATTCTGAGCTGTTCCATGCTTCATTACATGTATCAAAATTAATTCAAACACACCAAAAAAATAATAAAGCAATTTATAAGCAAAGTTATACAATAGTTTTGTTTAATGAATGCCATGATCAAGTGATTACTTCACTGATGATAATCCTCTTTGGAGATGCATACTGCACAAAAGAATCGCTGAGTCAAAATTGACAGGGAAGTTATTGGCACAAAAGAATCGCTGAGTCAATATGTATGGCCAGTGTAATTTGTAACAGCCCATGTCTTTACAGTTCACACTAATTTAAGCACAGTTTTCTAACAATACTTTTGGGAAACAAACCCCCTATCCAGTTTATGAATCATTCATACTGATTTTGTAAGACAAAATAAGTCATTAATTTAAGATTGATTGACTCAAAAGAGTCATCTGTTTATGATGAATTGGATCATGAACTCGCATTACTGCGGCAACATTTTTATCACAATTTAAAATGTAGTTTAATGAAATATAGACTTAAATGTTTTTGTATTTAAAATGCGTAACGCTGTTACTTGTATTTTGTTGCTTCTCAGCCCTGATGTACACTGCCTGTCCAAAAAAAAGTGTCACTACATGGTTTTAACTAAGCAAATGTGTATTGGATAATTACTGCATAAATGATTGTTTCAGCTGGTGACAAGTTATTTAACCCTAACTAAGAAAGAGAGCAGTTTTTTTCTTAATGAGAAGTTTATTATTAATAAAAATAAAAATAAAAATAAAAGTTAAATTACTTTCTCTTTGTGTCACTTGACCCGCTCTGTTAAAGACTGGCTGATTTTTACTTCTGTGGCCACTTTACATTCACATCTGATCTGTGGTCAAGCAGGACGATGGACCCATTTTTGAGCCTTACTTTGCACTTCACTGACGATGATTGGAAGCTGCGCCAGAGATGCCTTAACATGGCATATTATCCATTACATTAAAATGGTTATTTACATATTTATTTACATATTTAAATTTAGATATTTGTTTACAGAAGATGCAAGAAATGCACTGTTTAAAATAATATTTACAGGATATGCACAAGTTATTTTGTTTAGAAGAGATACTGCTTATTTTCTACTTTTAATATAAAAAAATGTTTCCAAAAGTGACAGTTATTTATTTTATAAGAAAAAAGTGACTGTTGGTTTTAGGCAATGTGTTTTCATTTCAGTTGTTCAACATTGATGTTTAATAAATAATCATAGATAGTGTGTTTCCTTTAATTATTTTAAAATCAAGTAATGCAACTTTCATTCAGATATCTCTCACTTGTGATATGTGAACATATTTACTGTCCAAAACTTGTCAGTGAACTATTCATAAAAATATAAAAAAATGGTTCATTAATCATAATTGAGTTAAAATGCTCAAATAACTGAGATTTAGATTTTAGGCCAAATTACTCAGCCCCATATATATATGGACGGCTCAAAGCGTACAGTTTTTAACTGAAGTACATTTTAAGAATCATTGCTGAATTTCTATTTATTTAGTTTTTAATCATTTTTTTGTTGAAATTGTTGTCAAATGTATCTTTCATGTAATAACCAAAGAAGCTTATATGGCAATAAACAAAAATACAACTACCCAGATTTCAGCTTGAATCAGAAAGACTTTAACGCTGAGTCATTTTTTCCACTTTCCCTTAGCGCACAGACCTCGTTCTCCTCGACAGAATAGCATTGGCGGTGGAGCTCCGAGCCCCTCCTGCTTGTCTTCCCCTCAGGCTGGAACAGTGCCAGTCGACTCGGTGACTGCTTCAACGACAGCGACGTCACCCACAGCTGCCAATCCGGCCACCAACTTGGAAGCATCTCCAATAGAAGAGGGTTAGGATGCAACTCGCATACAGTGCTCAGCAATAATGAGTACACCCAACGTTTTCTCAGAAAAAAGCACTCATTTTGCTTTTAAATGGATGCTTTCTACGAGATACAATGAGGTTCTTGTGCTAATCAGGTTTATTGGATTTGCATTAGATGAGTCACAACCAAAACTGGAACAAATCTCACAAAATGACTTTAGAGCATTGTGCAAAAATGAGTGAACCCAATAAGTATGTTAGGAGAAAATATAAAAATTGAATCTTCAATAAACCAGAAACATCAATGAGGCCATGCAAAATATTATATTAAGTAAAATTTTCTAGGCTGTAATTATTTTGTATCGTATCATATTTGAATTCAAATCATAAAGATATTAGAACACTTATTTTAATGAGTATAACTTTTTAATAAAACAGTCCTGGTTACACTTTACAATAAGGTTTCATTAGCTAATGTGTTTACTAACATGAACGACACTTGTTTAGCTTTTATTAACCATAGCTCAACGTTTACTAATGCATTATTAACATCCAAATGTATGCTTGTTACCATTAGTTAATGGACCATGAGTTAACAATGAACTAACAATGTACAACTGTATTTTCTTGAACAAATGTTAACTAACATGAAAATAGTTTTCTTCATGTTAATGCATGAAATAGCATTAACTAATACAATCTTGACGTAAAGTGTTACCACAGTCCTGTAAAACTGCACCAATACATATTGTCCATATATACTGAGAAATTGATACAATTTTACATTTTCAAAGGGTGTGCTGTGCACTGTCATGTAAGGCATTTCAATGCCTGTTTATGATTTCATCTGTACCATGTCGTACAACTGCCTAATTTTTCAACATGTGTTTTTTTATAGCCAAAGAATCAAGAGTACTAGAGACGAGGCAGAATTCTCCCAATGCCAACAAGGAGAACGTTAAGCCTATTGAAGCTTCTACAGGCATTGCTCGATCCATCGGCAAGGGTGTGTACCTGTGGAGATGTCATGCTATTTATCATCCATTGCCAGCAGCTTCTAATCTGAATTTTGAAGCTTTTGCTAAAGCTGTTTTTTTGTGTGCTGCATTCGATTTTGCTGTGTTGACATAAAGCAAGTAGAAAGCAGAAACTGCAGGTTGTCAGTTTGAATTAGGGATTTGGCTTCTAAGAATTCATTTTCTTCTGCAAAATTGCTGACACTGAAAATGCAGATAGAGTGAGAAATGACTTTTTCTGTTCATCTTATAAATCATGCACAAACTGCAAAACAAGTGTAGGTGGCGTATGCTTCAGAAGTAGTGTTACCAAATTTTAATAGAATGGAAATATAACTATTATTGGGATAACTATATTATTGGGATTAATAATATGTTAATAAAATGAAATACAATATTAATGGGATATTAATATTGGGATATATAATTTTTCTAAAATAAATTAAAAACGATATCAGTGAAATTCATATTTCTGTTTGGCCATTAAATTATCTTGACTTGCCTGTCAATTAGATATTTATTTTTTGTTCTTTTCATAAAAAATGATTCTGAAACATCGGAAACATGGTTTTCTTCTGAAAGATATGTGCAAAAAAGCAAAGCACTGAAATTTGATGGTTTGGGTTGAATGTAAGAGATTAATAGACATGACTTAAAAATATGTAACAATAAAAGAATTGATATAAGGCTAGGGCTTGGCGATATGGCAAAAATGCAATCTTGGAAAAAAATTCCATATTGAACGATAACGGTATATATTTTGATAAAAGTTGTTAATGCTTTCAGGTTTAAAAGAGTACCCCAACAATGACTGAAGCCACAAAATTTAGTGGCTTAGTTAGCCACAAAATAACATATTTTGGACCGAAAATTCAATGTATGCCCAATATGATGATTATTTGTCACAACACTGTTACATGCAGTGAAATTGGACCCCTCCGACCATACACAGACATCATACATTTCAGGGGAAGACGGGTCAGTCAAGAGGTAGCATAGAAAAATAGGAAATAAGATACATTGGGGAAAAAAGCCCCTCCCAGACTGTCCTTAAAGTAGGGCAACATCGACACACTGTTAGATTCCCATTGTTTCACATTTCTGCTTTGTGAATGGCTTTTAGATCAATATAGAGTAAAGAAAGTCCAGCACTTATCATTGTTATTGACATCAATTTATTGCGATTTGATGTAATATCGTTTATCTTCCCAGCCCTATAGACCTTTTTCTTAAAACGCAAAATTACCCATTATGCTTTGCGTATATACGTAAGGAGGATGCTAAGAACTTCTGGTCGCCAGCTTGATGCTTATAAACAGTCACATTTGGACAGCTTTGAAATTATAGTTTTAATCTATTTTACTTGCTTGTAACGTCTTTGAACTTGTACTGCTGTCGATCAGCGCCACCTCCTAGACTGATCATTTAAATATTGCGGTCTAATAGAAATGAAAATCAACATTGAGTGACTTAACATTATCGTCAGACGGCATCTTGTGCCATTTAAATAAAGCAGCGTCATCGCTAAAGTGAACATTTTCCCTTTTTTTCAAATATATAATCAACTCAAACAAATTTAATTCACTAAAATGTTTGTACCATGGTAAATACTATACAATACAAATAAACCAAATGAAACATGAACGGCTCCTGATTAGAATCAACATGCAAAATTGGCAGCAGAGTATCAGTAACATACTTTTATTTTTTTAGAAAAAGCATGGCTTTGTTACATACCTGTTAAGTTTCATGTCAGTAATATGATTTGCTCTATAATGCAGTGATCTATTGCGTGTGTGTTTGCATTGAAGAGCTGCTGAGTACATTATAACAGCTGACAGGTCAGGAACACTGACGCTATATTTCAGCATCTGATCTGACGGCAGACACTGAATCAGGAGAACGTTTTTCTCTTGTGCTTGAACCGTATCTGACAGAAGTATAACGGCTTTAACACACATCTTTCAAAATCAAAGTTGTGGATCACAAAAACACTCTGTAAGCCACTGAAAATGGTATTGACAACCATGTTGTTATCAAGATTAACCAGTTGTAAACGCTGTAAATGGAAGTTCTCAGCATCCTACTGGAAGATGCTGGTCACTATGACGGCCTCCATGCAGCAACGAAGAAAAAGATCTATATGAGGCATTGAAAAAAAAATTAAGATTGCAATTAACCCACCTTACTGGAAATGTATTCTTAATTGCATTACCATTTCTTTTTCCAAATGCAAATTTGGAATTTAACATCCAAAACAAACAAGGAGCTTCAGAGGTAAATAATGTATAGATATTCTTTGGATACAGGACAATTCATATACAAACAGTTTATCAGTTAAAGGCACTGAAAACTTTAATTTATTAAATTAATTATGGAAATTGATTTATTTTTTTTTTGTAACTGAGCTTTTTAAAATTTATTCTTTCTCTTTTTTTATTTTAGGTTCTCCCAGCATGGCTTCAGATCACAGAAAACAAATAGATAATTTAAAGAAATTCAGTGCAGCTTTTAGGGTAAGTTTTCTGTCTCATCAACATTGTTGTTTCATATGAAGTTTCCATTCGCTATAGTGCAGCATTTTTTTGTAGTTGCAGCCTAGCTCAAACCCAGATCCAGGTTTTGAGACTATGGTGACCAAGCCTCCGCGGGACCTCGGAGAAAAGTCAAAGGATCAAGCAGCTGAGAAGAGTTCAGTAGATTCGACAGGACTCAAAGCCTCTACGGAGTCCGGCATTTGTGAAGAAACCTCCAGCCCTGTGAGCGTCACCTCAGCAGGCAGTAAATCAGGCACGCCTTCGCTCTCTCCTTCCTCTGCTGTCCCAGAGCAGAAGCGAGGGCCTGATGTGACGTCCCAGGGCGTGCAGACCACCTCGCCTCTGGCAAATGCTGTGACAAAAGATAAGGATGAGAAGGAGGACAAGAACGACCCTGTAGCAGAGTGAGTCAGCACAAGACTAATGAGAAAGAGAAGCCTTATCTATTGTTTTGAATCCGTAATAGAATTGTCTGTTAAATCGATATATTTATTTTGTTAAAAGTAAAGGAGGACCAGTGCTTCCCACACATAGACTTTACTTGGGTGGGCCGTAGTTTCTGAATCTCCTAAAATGGCTTTTGCTTTCACTTTCTAAAGTTATTTGTATGCAATTTTTCTATTACCTTTTTTTCAGCTGACTATGCGCACACAGCCGCAAGAGAAACAGTAAATGATTAATTATTTAATAAACGACACAGATAAACTTTACAATATATTCGGAGAGAATAAAATGACACCTAAACTGGCTGCAAAATATTTGTACACCATTAGAAATGGTTAATCAACTAATTTGCCTCATTTAATTAATCTACACATTTTATTCTTGTACTTATATTTGTAGCTGACCATTTATGTGCTGTGGGTAAATGCTGTTTTTCAATCCAGCTACCACCTCAAGTATATTTCAAACCTGTGGGAAGCAATGTGGAGGACACTTTTTTTTGCAGTCTTTCTCAGCCTTATGATACATAACCAGATATGGGAAGCTAAAACAATTGAGTTGACACATTTATTCATTTAATTTGAAATGTTTTGTTGTATTGTGAATTAAACAATGTTGGTTTATTGTTTGTACACTTTTTTTAGGAGTGTTAGAAAATCAACTCTCAATCCCAATGCCAAGGAGTTCAACCCAAGAGTTTTTTGCTCCCCTGTAAGTAAATCAGTGTTTTATTTGGTAACTATAAAATTACCAGTACTGAAAATACTTTTTTCTGAGACAAAATACAGCGCCTGCTTCACTAATATTTGCATCCTTGGTAAATATGACAAAAATAGGTCTTGAAACCCTATTTCTCAAACAAAAAAATAATTTGCTATTAGGTGATTTTATTTTATTTTTTGAAACTCTTCCAAACTATCTCTTTCAATGTAGGTTACATTCAATTGTAGTTTTGGAGACTTGCAGACATCAAGACCCAACAAACTTCTAATTCTCTTGCTGTGTTTTTTTGACCATTATTTACTCACTCAAACCATCCTCCTAACTGATTTTAGACAAGATATATACACATCCACTTCCAGACTGATTCATTGCACTTACAGTTGACTGGAATTTCTTAATTATCTTTATTACACTCTTATTATTTTGTTGGATCATCTTTAGCTTTGATTTCAACTAGTGCTGTCACTATACTGAATTTCGGTATCAATCGGTACTAAAATTTAAAAAATGTCTATTTCCCGCTAATATACAAGCACTGATGAGCGCTTTCTTAAACAACACTGATTTGCTACTATGTTCATGTGCTCAACAGAAATGACTGTGATTGGCCTTTAAACCGATCCAGTGTACCTATATCTGTGTTACAGCGGTGAACTGATGAGCTTCATGGCTTCAATCACAGTTATTTCTGTTGAGCATGTGAACACAATGGCAAATCAGCAGTGGTTAAAAACGTGCTCAGCAGCACTTAAATGTTAGCGGGAAATACCGAAGTCACCTGTAACCAATTGGTACCGAAATTCAGCATTGTGACAACACTAATTTCAACACACAAATACCCAAAAACATCTTCAAAACAGACCATATGGCTACTGGGGTTCAATCAGAGTATTATCAAGCTTTAAGAATACTTTTGTGCACACATAAAACAAAAATAACAACTTTAAAAAAAAATTCTTTTCACAGTCGGTATTGGGTACTTGTTGCGTTCATGACCACTGTGCAGTGATGAATAACACCCAGATATCTGTGCGCAACTTTCTCTAAAAAATTAAAAAATTAAGCAAAACACAGGCGCATTATAGGTCAGGTCAGTATCCTACATCAGGCATGGCAAAGACATGAACCTGCACCCTATACTGACACTGAAAAGAAGTAACTGTTGAATAATGTTATTTTTGTTTAACCTGCGCACAAAAGTATTCTCATAGCTTGATAATATTGCTATTAAACCACTGAAGGCATATGGTCTGTTCTGAGGAAGCATTTTTTGTAGCTTTCTAATCTTTGAATGAATTTGAAACCTTTGAAAAGGGAACTCTCAGATTTCACCTACAATATCTTAATTTGTGTTGCATGGACAAACGAAGGTTTCATGCTTTTTGAATGACATGAGGGTAATTAATAACATTTTTGGTTTTGGGTGAACTAACCCTTTAAATATGAATTCATAAGGTTGTTAATAATTGTAGCATGAATATTTACTTACTTGCTCCCAGGGCTGTTTTATAAGTTCATATTAAGCCGCACCATGTAGGTGTTTCGTAACATCTCATTTTTACAAGGTGGGTTGTTCGCCCAACACTCAACCCTCAACCTGAAGGATTGGGTCATACACACATACACTATGGACTATTTAGTTTACCCAATTCTCCTATCAATATCTTTGGACTTTTTAATAAATTGTTTTTAATAAAAACTGCTATATTTCTAATTTGTATTTTAGCAATGAAATCATAGTTTTTTTTTTAATACTTTGAGCAAAAGATCAAAACGTTAAACATTGAAGACATTTTTTCACAGCCACCTTTGCTCATATTTACCAAGGGTGCCAATATTAGTGGAGGGCACCGTGCAATAAAGTTTCTATCTGAGGTATTCAATTGTGTTTTCTCTTTTTACTTCATTTTATGTTTTTATTTTTCCTCAGCCCAAACCAGCAACAACCCCCACTCTGACCCGACCCCAGGGTCAACCCAGCCCTTCCATTGTTGTACAGCAGCCTCCTGCGGTCTACGGCCAGACCATGTTCCAGATGTACCCACTGACACCAGTCAGTCCTGGCGTTCAGGTGAGCACTGCTGTATGACCGCCTCTGTTTGTCTGATCTCATTTGCTCTGTGCATGGAAGCCCACATCTTTCCCCAAACATCAAAGACATGTTTTAGTTTTTATTCATGTGCCAAGATCATTTATGTTGTCCCTGCGTTCTTTCTTCCACCATCCCTTCCTTCTTTACTTTCATTTGTCAGCTGCATTTGCATGTGAACCCTGCACATGATTGATTAGATTTCAATTTAATTCAGTGAGAAGGGCCAGTAAAGCCTTGTTCATGCCAAGTCTGGTTTAAATGAAGCTATGAGAAAATAAAATGAAGAGAGCACTTGAAGATTCTTGTTGATTGAGTAAAATGGCTTGTTTGTTTTATTCTGTTAATGTGATAACATTTCTTCCAAATTTCAAATAAAAAATTTTGTCATTTAGAGTAAAAAACAATTGGTCAAAAAACCCAAAAAAAACAAGAGGTGGGCATATACTAGTATAAACTTGAGTATTATATTATGTCACAATATTAATTTTACTGTACTGTTGAAATAGTCATTCACATTCTAATTTGTTATTTATCAGTGATGCACTGAAAATCAGGGTATAGCTAGTTATTGTCTAATAATAAGAGATCAGTATATGGAAATGGCCACACCGTGAGCCTCAGACACCATTGTTTTCTCAATCTCATGTAAATTACAGGAGTGTAAAACCCTGGTGAAAAGCAGGCCAATCAGAACACTAAACAGACTGTTGCGTGACTCATGGAGTTACGCCCTCAAGATTTACATGTACTTTAGGTTACATTCTATGTCATGCAGATCTGACAAGTTACTGCGTCATCAGGTACTCGTCAGCCAAAACACAGACTGATATGTTGTACAAGGGATCATTAATATGCACACCCCAGGCTGCATTTTGAGATTACAAAAATGATCCTTTCCTTCCTTATTTTTAAGTGTATAAAAGTTTATATGAAACTTACTAGTAGGGATGCTCCGATCATTTTTGCAGCTGATATCGAGTACCGATTCCTTGTCGTGGGAATTGGCCATTACAGAGTACCGATTCTGATGCTTCAAGCTTTTTAATGCATTTATTGCAGTAAGTATATTACAAGAAGTCAAATTAAATTGTCTTGATAAAAATATATGTGAAAGAAAGAATTTTTAGGTAAAGGTAATAACATCTCTTACAAATTTCAAATAAAAAACATTGTCATTTAGAGTAAAAAAAAAGTTAATTTGTTTGCAATTTTGAAAATCGTGAACAAATGAAGTTATTTGTTATTCTGACCAATTGTCATTTTACTTAATGTTATAGTAACAATATTTTCTATTTTGAAAATCGTGATTATTTCACCAAATATAGATTTTTTCCAACACTTCTTTAGTTAGAATGTGTTGTCTAAAAATCAATAAAAAATTGTCTGGAGACAGCACCTAAATGACATTTAAATCAGAAAGAAATGTCATCTGTAGTGTAAAGAATCAAACTAGAATGATATTTTAGTCAAACACAAAACTATAAATCTTATTGCATGTGTTAAAAGAGTAATCGAAGTGCATCAGTTTATATTTGCTATACAAAAAATGTGGACTTGGCATGAGCAGACCTTAAAGCTCAGAACATGATGATTTGACTGGTAGCATGCTCTCAAACTAATTCATGTACTCATACAAATAATTGTATAATATACTGTGGTGTAGAGTGGAAAGATGCATTTCAGTAAATGCAAACCCCAAAGGCAACAGTCTTCATTATATTTTATTAAATGAAATAAATTTTATTTGCAGCATCTCCTAAAATATTTTGATTCATCTTTAGTCACTTGCACATTTTCTTGAAATGAAATCTTATTATAGGAAAAAAAGCTAATGACAATCACACTAAAGGTTGGTTCTTTTTGTTTCTTTTCCCTCTTTCCTCTCTCTCCATTAGAAAAGCATTATCTGGAAGGTTTGTGCAATTCTAAGCTTCTTTTTTACTACTGAAAACTTGTATGAGATTTTTGTCTGCCTAACTGACCAGCCATTTTTGCTTTGCCCAGTTTTTATTGTGATTATATTTGTCTTAATGTTGTCGATAAACTAATTTTACGTTAGCTTATTTCATCTAAGATTTGCCAGTATTAACCCAGATTTTTTTTGTGTATATATATTTTTTTGCTTCAAAATTGGTAATCGATTGTTTTAACATTTCTTACTTTTTTTGTTCTGTAAGAGCAATGAAGCTTTTTTTGCATGAATCCTTGACCAGAACTGAAAAAAAGGCAGAAAATTGTGTGGGTTTGTCAATATTTTGCAAAAATGTATTGATTTGTGCATTTGAATTGCTTTTAACAACCCCATCTGCCATAGTTACTGTCTTGGCACATCTAAAAAATACTGTCTTTTGGGAAACTTAGAAATGTGGGGTTGAGCTTATTGATTTGTAACAATAAAAAGTGCTAAAACATCTTTCACTTTATGATTCAGTGAAATATGATTATCTTAAGATGCATTCAGCAAGTGTTTTTCAAAACTGTGATCTAAGCATATACTCAGAACTCAGGTGTGTAGTTCTGCATCTCAAGCTCTGCTCCTCGTCCTTTAGCCTCCAGCCATGTACCATGTTCAGGTTCCTCATATGACCATGAGCCAGACCAAGTCCTACAGAACAGGTAAAGGTGAGAATGCTTCTTAGAGCTGCTTTTAAATGTCGCTTGAGGCTGTTTTTGCCTCTGCTTTAGTCATTATATGCTTCTATATAGTCTATGTATATATTTGTAAACTGTTTTTTGTATGTTGTTTGCAGTAATGGGATAGTTCATCCAGAAATGAATATTTACAGTTAATTTACGCACCCTCTGGCTATTGAAGATATTGGTGAAATTTTTAATTCAGTAAGACATTAAAGAAGATTTTTAGCTTTATCTGTGGTCCTTATTGATTCATACAATGCAAGTCTGTTTTTGAGATTAAAAGTGAACATACAGGACTAACAAGTGCAAATTAATACCTGTGGCTCCTGATGATACACTGAGGTCTTATAAAGCAAATTGATCAGTCTGTGCAAAAAACCAATGAACAAATTAATTAATATTATTAGATTAAATCCACAGCCTGGGCAAACAGTTTTCGGTATACACACAACTTTAGTGAGCATGAGCTTCCAGGCACTTGATGATGTATGCAAAAGTGCTAGAGGTGGACACTATACTAGCATAAACTTGAGTATTATGTTGTGCCACAATATTGATTTTGCTGTACTATTGAAATTCTAATTTGCCATTTATCAGTGTTGCACTGAATATCAGGGTATAGCTAGTTATGGTTGAAATAATAAGATATCAGTATATGAAAATGGCCACACGGTGAGCCTCAGACACCATTGTTTCCTCAATCTCATGTAAACTACATTAATGTAAAATCCCAGTGAAAAGCAGGCGAATCAAAACACTAAACAGACTGTTGCGTGACTCATGGAGTTACGCCCTCAAGATTTACATGTACTTTAGGTCACATTCTGTCATGTAGACCTGACAAGCTGCTGTGTCATCAGGCGCTTAAAACACAGACTGATATGTTGTACACTGGACCATTAATATGCACACCCCAGGCTGCATTTTAAGATTACAAAAATGATAATTTCCTTCCTTATTTTTAAGTGTATCAAAGTTCATATTATGTATGTGGGACTCCTATTTTAAAAATGGAAGATGCTGCAAAATCAAAGCCAGCTGCAGTTTGTTGCTTTGTCACTGAGCAATGGCTCCAGCTTAACAGAGTGCAAAATGCAGGATATACAGATTATAAATTTAAGTTAAGGCATAAGTTATGTTTAATTGTAAAGAGCCATGGTTATCGATTTGGACTTGTTTGTATGTTTATTTTTAATCTAAAAAACGGGTGACCACTGACCTGCACCAAGGACCATGGATTCAGCTAAAAATCTTAATGTTCGGCTGAAGAAACTTTCTTCAGTGGGCTAAGGGGTAGTAAACGAGACTAAAAGAGATAGATCACCTGAAAATTTACTTTACTCACAATTTACACTCCCTCAAGTGGTTCCAAACATTCCAAACCTAGTTTTTTGTTTAAAAGACAGAGAACATTTTGAAAGCCAAAGAGCTGCAACCATTGACACCCATAGTTAGAAGTCAATATTTACAGGATGTCCGTTTTTCAAATTATCTTCTGTGTCTCAGGAAGATTTGAAACAATAAAGGGTTAGTAAACGATGACAGAATTTTTATTATCGGTTGAACTGTCCCTTTAACTGTAAATTTAGATTTTTGCATAAGCTATTGCTTTATGAAATGTTATATGCGCAAAAGAAAAAGTTCTTTCTCTCAACTTGTGATCTGACTTTTGATTGTAAGGATTTCGGATGAGATTATGCCTATGTCTTTCTCTCTTATTTTACTGTATCTGCTTACAGTTCAGAACATGCCACAGCAGAGACCAGACCAGCATCACCCGCCTGGCACGTCCACAATGATGCATTCAGCTACAGCTACCGGGCCACCTATTGTGGCACCAAGTCCAGCTTACTCTGCTCAGTACTTCACCTGTAGCCCACAGCAGTTTGCTAGTCAACCTCTGGTACAGCAGATGCCTCACTACCAGTCCCAGGTACAGTGATTATAAAATTGAAAATGAACACAAAAAAGTGTCTGTTTCCTTCCTCTGGCAGATTTGTCTCATGCAGGGTTTCCGCGGGGTCTTAAAAAGTCTAAAATAAAAAAATTCTAAATTCAAGGCCTTAAAAAGTCTTAAATTCGCTGTTCCAGGTTCTAAATATTTTTGCACAGGTCTTAATTTTCTCATTTAAATTCTTTTTGTTGCTGTTGCTTGGTTTTCGTGGAGTTGGAGTTCTTTGTTTCACTAGTCCGCGGTATTACAACTACACATGAGACCAACATGCAGTGCGCATGGTGAATGTGATGTCATTGCTGTGTTTGCGCGACATGATTTAGGCTGGCGGGGCTCACGTAATGTTTTGAGACTCGAGTAAACACTGAACAGTTCGCGCGACGCCACATTTGATTTGAGTTGAATATGAAAAACTTTGAAGAGATTTTGTCTGAAACAGGTACGACTGTACACACATCTTCTTCATGATTAAGACGTGTCCATGCGTGATCATAGAGATAACCAGATGACCAATAATTCTTAGCTAGAAATTGCAACAGCAGTGGGAAAGGAGGAAAGTTTTTGTAAAAGTTTGGAAAACCTGAGGGAGAAGTTTGTTAAAACAAAAAAGAGGCCATGGCAAAAGTGGAGACCCAGGTTGTTTTAATATTACAGAATGTTTTTCCACCAGTCATAGGTTTTACACTGATGTATAGGTTACAATTGTGAATTTAAAACAATTTACAAGTTACAAACTTAAATTAAGTAACAAATTATGTCTTTGATACAGTTGAAGTCGTAATTATTAGCCCCCCTTTGAAATTTTCTTTCTTTTTTAAATATTTCCCAAATGATGTTTAACAGAGCAAGGAAGTTTTCACAGTATGTCTGATAATATTTTTTTCTTTATGAGAAAGTCTTGTTTGTTTTATTTCGGCTAGAATAAAAGCAGTTTTTAATTAAAAAAAAAAACATTTTAGGGTCAATATTATTAGCCCATTTAAGCTATAGACCTTTTTCTTAGAACAGAAAATTAACCATTATGCTTTGCTTGTATGCGCAAGGAGAATGCTAAGAACTTCCGGTCGGCAGCTGATGCGTGTAAACAGTTGATTCGGACAGCTTTGAAACGATAGTTTTAATCAGTTTTACCTGCTTTTATCATCTTTGAACTAATACTGCTGTTGATCAGCACCACCTCCTGGACTGATCATTTAAAAAAAAATGTGATTAATAGGATGGAAAACAACTGCTGCGAGGCATTTTCCCCTCATTGTCAGACGGCATCTTGTGCCGTTTAAATGAAGACTAGTCATCGCTAAAGTCAGAAGTTTCTCTTTCTTTCAAATATATAACATGTCATTTTGAAATGACAGCAAAACACAAACCGTAGTAAATACAACACACTAAATGAAACATAAATGTCTCGCGATTAGAATCAACAGCAAATCAGTATCAGTAACAGACTTTTATTGGTCATTTTTGTAAATTGCATGACTTACACACGGTGTAACAGGTGTAACACACCTTAAGTTTCATGCCAGTAATCTGGTTTGCTCTATGATGCAGTGAAGTATTGTGTGCGTGCGTGTTGAAGAGCCGCTGAGTTAACAGCTGACAGGCCGGGGAAACACGCACACGCACTGGATTTCTGACGACAGACGCGTGAACTAGGAGAACGTTTTTCTCTCGCGCTTGAACCACATCTTACAGATAACGGCTTTAACAAACACCTTTCAAAGTTGTCTCACAAAAACACTCCGTAATCCACTCAAAACGCTATTAAAACCCATTTTCGGAGCGCAAATTACCAGTTGTAAACACTGTAAACGGAAGTTCTGAACATTCTACCGGAAGACGCTGGTCGCTATGGCGCCCTCCATGTAGCAGCCAAGAAAAAGGTCTATATATTCTTTGATAGTCTACAGAACAAACCATCATTATACAATAACTTGCCTAATTACCCTAACCTGCCTAGTTAACCTAATTAACCTAGTTAAGCCTTTAAATGTCACTTTAAGCTGTATAGAAGTGTCTTGAAAAATATCTAGTAAAATATTATTTACTGTCATCATGACAAAGATAAAATAAATCAGTTATTAGAAATGAGTTATTAAAACTTATGTTTAGAAATGTGTTAAAAATTCTGCTCTCCTTTAAACAGAAATTGGGGAAAAAGGGGGGCTAATAAATCTGACTGTAACTGGAAAGGAATATATGAACCTATCAGTTTACAATATATTGATACCCAATTTCTAGGTTGTATTGGTGATAACTGTCACAAATGTTGGATCATTATTGCCTTTTTAGCTTATAAGTAGAGGACAGAAACTAGCCAGACAGTAATGTGTGAATTGTTGAGTGGGCAAAATTAAAAATAAAAATAAAAAAAGTCAGTATTTTAGTAAGTGTACTTTTTTTGTTTTTATTCTTGCCATAATAAAAAATATAATTGTAGAGCAGGTCAAGTTCTGTTGCCATTAATATTTAACTTTAATAGGTAGAACGGTCCGAGATATGAACAAAAGCAAGTGATGCATCATTTAGATTAAAAAAATTTTAGATATAAAAAATCTTGAATGGTTATAAAAATCTTTATAATAAATTATAAAAATAATAAAAAAAAACAATTATCTTGAATGACATTAATGATATGACCTAGTTCCAGAAACTTTCTACTTCTCTGTTTCTTTTGACCAGCCCTGTTATTTAAAAGAATATCTCAATGGCGAACGCGTTAAGTATAAAAGCCGTCGTCCGTTTTGTGAGGTGCGCGATGTGGAGAAAAAATAAATCAGACTTTAAGATGTTTGTTTGTTTTTTCTGTAGTTCAATTGTGCATTTAATCTGTCTTTAGTACTGTTCAAATTGAATACATTTATTTTACCTCTAATTTTGTGATTTTGCATTTTCTTTTTATGTGTATGCGTGTTTTTGATGTTGTGATATAGGTCTTAAATTTATAAAAAGTCTTAAATTTGACATTATGATATCTGCAGAAACCAATCAAATAGCATACAGTATCTACTTGGAGAGTGCAGTTTTGGACATGTCTGGCCATTATAAAAGTGTCTTTGACCATCTTCAAGTGAAAGAGTGTTGAAATGCTAAATAAATTTTGCATTATACATAGTTGTGTCCTAAAGTGAAAGTGTCTTGGGTATAAGTATGAAGTAGCTTATTACAGATTTCTGGAATTGATATTTTGTTGGATCCAGATGTATGTTTATTGGGCAATTTTACAAACTCTAATCTCCAATATAATCATCCTATTACATTTACTGAAATGTTGCTGCATATATCTAAAATTGCATTGCTTTAAAATGGAAGTCTGACACTGTTTCCATCCACGTTTTAAATATGCACATAAAAAACAGTTGATGGAAACGCCAAGATGTGCAATATGAGCATAAAAAACATATGCGCATAACTGAGTAGAATAAACTTTTTATTCGATAAGAAAAGGTGCGCATAAACTATGATGCAAACACTTTTAATGAACAAATTTCAGTATTCGCATTAAAAAGTCATCTGATTTTGTTAAAAGACATCATGTGATGGAAAAAAATGTGTGTGAATGGACAAACCAGCAGGCTGAGCGCATTGTAAAACATCTGAAATATTGTTTTGGTCATTCTAAAACACCATCACCTTTTCAGTATTAGTGTTATTATATTAATAATTACCTCCAGAATAATCTACGCGTCTTCTGAGGTGCAAGTCATTTATTAAATAAAGAAAAGATTGACCCAGCTTCTCATACTGCAGCAAATTCAGTTTTTACTTTTGATATTTGCCGCCAGTTAATCAGAAAGTGACGATTTTGTTCTCTTTGACTCGTTGGATAAAAACACTGCTTTATTCGCACATCTTATGCAATATTCCTGTTTTGCATATGAACTTAATTTGCATATTTGGATGGCAACATAGCTAATGACTTGCTAATTGGACTGTGGTTCTCAAATGTTTGCATGTTAGATCACATATTCTTTAAGAAGATGGGGTGAATTATTTAATACAATCTGGAACCCCATTTTGGATATTCTGAAAACAGTACTGCATGATTTGATTTGATCAAATTGTTTTTTCTTTTTGTTTTTTATTGTATTTAATTTAGTTATACATCCAGTCTATGTTTCACCATATTTTTATTTCACCTTACTGACTGATGTTTGTTTTATTATATTTGACAAAGGAATTGAATAAAGAAATGCTAAAGCAGATAGAATATCAACATATACAAACAACCCAGGGAAGTTTTGATAAAATTATTTTGTAATCTTGTATTCTTTGCTTAAAACATCATTGTAGCTTATTTGGGTAGTCTGAATGCAATTGAAAGTGCTTTTGTGGGTAAGGTTTATCACTTAAATTAATTCACTGTGTAATATTTGGAGAGACATTTTTGCTATTAAAGAGAGACTGCCATGATTTGCATTTTTCACTATAATATTAGAGGAAAATATAGATATAGTGTTCACCTGTCTCTAATGCAGGTCTACTTTCTCCACAATGTCCACAAGTGATGCAGATGTTTATGTATTCCTTTTTTTTGCGTGACTGCAGCTGTACACAATACGAAGTAACTCAATGTTTTTTATCTTGCAGACATTTTCCAGTAAATAAATTCCTGATCATATGATCATTATATTCAGTTTATTTGCACTAAATTGTTATATCTGTCTATAAAGAAAATTATATGATTTGAACAGAAGATATTTGTAAACAAGAAAAATGATAATGATCATTAATAGGATGTTGGCTTGATGTGTGTTCAGGCTCAGCATGTGTTCAGTCCAGTGATTCAAGGCAGTGCGAGGATGCTCACCCCTCCTGCTCACGCTCAGCCCAGCCTGGTCTCTTCCTCCACCACTCAGTATGGTGAGCAGACGCATACTATGTATGGTAAGAAGTTCCCCAGCACAAAGGCTAAGCCCAACAAACCCACATACACTGTCACTGCTAAATTTAGTGTTTTTCTCTCTGAATAACTCAATTCTACAGCAGTTATTGTTGGTCTTTCTTAATGAGTCTCATACAGTATGGAAAATTAGGTGATTTGTTGCTGAAAAATAGAAATATTAACTATTCATTATTTTACAAGATTTACTGGAGGTTATGTGTATTTTTTTAAGGCTGTCACGTTATCATGTTAATGTGATTAATTCAGACTGATAATGTTACATAAACTATATTACCCCCCACCCCCCATAACACACATAAATTTGCAAATACTGCAAAAATATATCCATACATATTTTTTTCCCAGTATTCTTGGTTTGAAAAACATGGAATATTTAGTTTTTCTATTATTATTAGGGCTGTCTATTGATTAAAATATTTCATTGTATGATTGTCATGAGGTAACTTGTGATTAATCACAATTTGATCACACATTTTATCTGTTCTAAATGTACCTTAAAAGTATATAAGATTGCATTTTGAAACTGCATTACAACATCAGGGACTTAAGTGTACACTATAAAAGCCTTACTTTGACTTAAAGGAATGCACCGATATGAAAATGATTCGCGGAAACATAATGAAGCACATGGCCAAAGACCAAATACTAAACGTGTCTTATAGATTTTTTCTTCATATGCTTTCCTAAATTTTCACCATGGCATGAATTAAACAATCAAATGACAATCAATTTGGTCTTTTGAATAAGTCAATTACAAAAGTCCAAATAAAAAATATTGTAGCAGACAATACATCGATAAAATCACAGTAAATCTGTAAAATAACATCATTTTTATTTATTTAATTTATTATTTAGCAAAAATGCCCTTCTGTAGCTTAAGGACATTTAATGGCTTTTCTGAGGTAACAAGTAATGTGTTGTGACATTTTTACATGCAGTTTAGCTACTAACATTCAGTTATGTTACGTTTTATTGCTTGAGGAGTTGTCTCTACAAACCATCTAGTGTGGCCTTTGAGGGTGAGAAAAGTTGTCTGTGTCAGCTGTATGGTTCACCATCTAGTAATATTTTAAACTTTCGAGACCAAGTGAATTTGGTGATAACTTAATTCACATCGATAATAAAAGCAGATAACTTTTTTTCTTGTTGACGGGACCATAAGACATCATTATGTCCAACGGGTGTTGCATCCTTTACTGACTGCATGTGTCAAACAAAAAACACGTGCTGCATTTATAAAATTAGTGCTGTAATTAATTTGAAGCCCTAATAATTCTACATGCATATAGATAAAGTAAACACGCATACTGATATGCCTTGATATGCAACGAATGCCTTTTCTACAGGTGACTTTTTTATTTTTTCTTTAATAACACTCACATTTATTGGATTTAATTTAGTTTTATCATGCATTATAAGCTTTTGTACTTGTGTGTTTCAGTGTCACCGACCCCCATTCCTCAGCAGTTTCCCCACCCGAGCTCCACCTTGCACCCTCATCCACAGCACCCTCAGCCCTCTGCCACCCCGACAGGACAGCCGCAGCAGGGTACCCAGCACGGGGGCAGTCACCCGGCCCCCAGCCCTGTTCAGCATCCCCAGCACCAGGCAGCGGCGGCCGCTGCAGCTCAGGCCATCCACCTGGGCAACCAACAGCAGCAGCAGATGTACTCCGCTCTGGCACCCACCCCGCCCTCCATGACCCCCGGCCCAAACCCACAGTCCCCTCAGGCCAGCTTCCCCTCCGCACAGCAGGCCGTCTATATCCACCCGCAGCATGGGTACAACCCTAACCATATGGCTCATGTGCAGCAGGTGAGTGCTAGTCAGTGCTGAAGCCAAGATTACGTCCACCTTTTTCCACACTTTATGAGGATTTTATTTTCCAAATTATGGGTTGCATGTCTGATTTGGGAAACTTCTATTCAAAAAACAAATCAGTTTTATTATTAGATTATAAGCTTGCTCTACAAATAACACATTGTGCATAGTGAAATCTGAGTGAGAGGTGTGTTTGATTTTGCATTTTATTTTTATCTAAATCAACATTACACTTGATATTTAAATGTGACATCATTACTGCTCACATATGTGTGGTCTACTCTTTTGAGTTAGCTGTGTTTTGTTTCTCTGGATTTTCTTCTTTCGTTCTGTTTTCTACAGTACAGTCATACTCCTTATACATCCATATTACTCCTTAGGCATGTGATTCTTCCATATAAATTTGGATTTCCATTTTTCCTGAGCTTAGTGGGGCGACCCTTGTAATTTGCGTAAATCCAAAGTTGTTGTTGTTTTTTTTTGTTTTTTTTGAGGAGGGGGAGGGTCTCAATGAGGTTCATCGTCATCAAAGCAGAAGATTGATGGTTTGCGCTTTCATTGTTCATCATTGTGCACAAGAAGGAGCATTAACTACTTCATTCCAGACGTCATTCGGGTATAATGATAGTGTAGTCATATAATGTGCGTGTATGACGAAGCTGCTGACAATATGCAAGATTATGCATTTGAATGGCTGTGCACTTTAATCGTGCTCACTTTCGCATGTCACGACCACGTGCACTTTATGTACATTATAAAGCCAGGACGCACTTTTGTTATTATTCTCTGCAAGTTATCTGTCCTGATGTCTTCATTTATTCAGTGCTACAGCCTTTAGCACCTGAAATGTACTGCCTGAAATTGTCATGAAATTGTTTAGATAATAATACCATTTTATAAAAATATATTTTTTAAATAATTAAACCTATTTAAAAGCAGGGACTATGCCGAAAGACAGGGAAAGTGATAAACTCTTTTTAGCAATGCATGCTATATTTTTCAGGGTGGAATGTTAAAGTATATTAGGTTGCTCAATTTAACTGGACTTAATATTCTTACAGTTCGAACTGTTGACTGACTAGTAGTTTATTTATCACGTGGAATAAAGAGTCGACTAAATTACAGGGAAAATTATATTCTTTGGACACAAGAGAACTAACCGAGTTAGTGGCGCCATCTAGCAGCAGTGTGGATCTGTCCCTACATTGAGGTACAATTATAAACCTATTAAACTTAATTTAGGTGACTATTAAACTGCTAAACATTTAAACTGAAAAAGCAAAAAAAATTAACTTAAATTGTGTGGCCATTATCAAATATTTATATAAAGATTATTTTATTTATTTATTTTTTTTATTAATTTTTCTATTATTATTTATTATTTAAACACACACATATAATATATACATTATTTACGTATTTTTTTTTCTTTCTCCTTTTTTGTCCTTGGCTGATCACATGCCTGATTCCTGTGGAAAGTCTCATGTTTTTGGTGTTATTTGTGGTCATCTGAAATCAAATAGTAAATGCTAAATGGCACATTCTCACTGAGTGGTACAGTACATGGGCAGATTTAACCAATAAGTGAGGGTAAGCGGCCGCTTAGGACCCCAGGAAATCTGGGGGCCCCCAATAAATATCTAGAGGTATAAATTATACCTATAAACTATATATATAACGTTGTTTTCTACCATATTTTGGTGAGATATCCTATCCAAAATAAAATAATCATCATGAAGCAGTCCAGCAGTCAAATTAAAAATATATATATATGTATGATTTATAGTTGTAAATTAATTTTAATAAAACTAATCATTTGAAATGTAGAGATTGCATTCATTTAAAATGTCGAAAGGAAGATTAGGTGATATAAAAACAGCAATATAAATAAATATTAAATAAAAGTAGAAAGGGTGCATTTTAGGATGCTTAGGGCTCCAAAATCACTAAATCCGCCCCTGACATTACATTACAGTACAGCTACACATTTATTTCCATTTCCATTGTCAGAAGTAGCAAAAATGACAAACTGTACTATAGCAGTTTTTTTGGTAAGGGTATCTGGCACAACAAAAGAGTACCAAAGGGGTGGAGGGTGGAGAAAATCGAGATTTGTGTGTGCAATGAGATAAGAGGCATGACAGCATAGGAAGCTCTTTTTTTAATACAAAGGTCAAACAATACACTAATAATACAATGAGTAATGAAAGTGCAGTAGTGAACCATGCTTAACTCATTCTTGAACAAAGCTAGCTAGTCTCTTGTTGGGACAAATGATCACGTTAGGAAGCAAGTAAGTGATCTTTTGTATGTCCTCTATTGTTGTTTACAGAACTGGTCAAATTGTTTATATAAACGTATGGAAAGCATCACTTCTCCCTTTTTGCATATACTTGTCGCACATATATCTGAAATAATGAATATGAGTGTAGGCCTGTCATGATGTCTGTTTTTTGTTGTATGATTTATTGCACCAAAATGTATTTGGATAAACAATATTATTGTTATTTAAAGACCATTTTATGCCACTCTTTATATAATGCCAGAATGATAATATAATATCATCACAATGCAAGTACATTCTTCCAGAGAACACATTATATTTTTCTCTAGAATATTTCATTATAGTAATTTTAACAATTTAATAATGAGGCATTTGAATTATAATGTGAAAACGTAAAAAATGTATAATAATAAATGTTAACAGTAAAGTGCAACAGAGGCTGCGATATCTGCTACCAGATCTATTTTCAGGTTGTCAGACATCCACATGAAAATATACCTTAGTAATTAATAGTAAATACTGTAGTGTTTTTTAACCATACTGACACTCCTGTACTGACACTCCCAGTAGAAATAGAGATGCTGCTCAATCAACTAAAATGTTGCTATAATTGTTTTTATGTATGGGCGATATGTGTATTGCATCACCAAAAATGATTGAGGTCATGTCCATGTGTTGTGCGATAAATCGATATATTGATTATTGTGACAGGCCTACTTGAGAGTGCAAAAGACACTATATGTGAATGGCCCTTATGGTATGCTTCCTTGAGCGAGGATGACGTTGATCTATATTTTCTTGCATACACCACACCTGCCCGGTAAGGGTTCTGTTTGCAGGGGACACGCAAACCTTATCAGGGTGATGTGTACCAAACCGTTTTGTACTGTACTGTGCTAAACCATACCACTGCATGGAAATGAGGGATACTCTAAGTTGCCTTTTAACATTTAATGTATGAACTGTGAAAATAACGACATGATGACAGAATAATGATGATGACACGTCATTGGACCCAATTATTTATCAACACTTCACTAATTGTTTACAGCTTCAGTATGTTTAACATAATTCAAGCAACATATCATGGGGCATACAGTAGTAAAGCAGTGGATATATATACTAAAGAACACTTATTCGTCTTGTCTCTTGAAGGCCCACATGCAGTCAGGGATGGTGCCCCCTCATCATGGCAATCCTTCACACCCCCCCACTATGATGTTGATGGCCACTCAGGCTCCTGCAGGCCCCCAGCCTGCACTGCCACAGGGCACCCTCAACCCCATCCCAGTGTCCTCAGGCACACACTTCTACTCCACACTCACCCCTGGTAAGACCTCAGCTCATCTTCACAAACAGAATTCATCTAGATAAAGTATATTATGTTAAATATAATGTATTATATTTATATTTAATATTATGTTAAATATAATGTATTATAAAAATAACAGCTTATAGATCACAATCGGAAGAGCAACAGCATACAATATTGTGTTTAAAATATAACCATTTACTGTTGAAGAAATCCGTATCATTTGCATTGGTTCCTTTCATGACAAAAACAGCCCGCATGTCATATTGCAATTGTCACATGTGTGGTATTACATATAATCAAAATTGATATTACCTACCATGGGGTATATGCACACTTTTAATTTCAGTCAGCCGGCTCCAGGACTTACGGTTAATTGTCATCCCATATAAAATCGCCCCGTTTAAGATCTGATTTCTTTTTTTAAAAAAAGGCGATCTTCACTGCCTGGCTGAGATGAGATATAAAGTGGGTCTCAGATGAAACAAGAAGCACTGCATTAAATTATATTTTCCTGCTTCATGTCTTTAAATTATGGTATTTATTTTACCCCAGTATTTTCAATGGAGGCGCCAGTGTTTAAACGGTGTTTCGTCTTTTTTACGCTTTGACAACCAAATGAATGCTGAAGTCTATTTATCTGAATGTATTTGAATTGCATTACCACATTGATGCTGTGAAAGGAACCATATGAAATTAAAATATTTCAGTTTTGTCCAAATATCTGTCAGTGCAAATATTGCTAAACAATGGTCATTAAGCAGTAAACATGATGAACATACCGTACAAAATACCGGAAAAAAGTCTGTAGGCTTCCATATATATATAAAAACTTTCTTCATACAATGAATTGTAGTTTCTTCTTTCATAGTGCTTTCTAAAATGCTAGTGGTTATCCATATTTTTTTGCTATTTTATTCCAAGGTATAATATATTGAATGAATAGTCAAAATCCTATTCCGCTATTTTTATTTTGTGCAGGCCCGAAAACATAGAAATATGAGCCATTGTGGACTACTGCTGTGAATTGCTGTAAGGTTTTTATCTGTCTTATCAAGTGCATAATAATCGTTCTGTGTATTTGTTTAGTGCAAGCTCACCATCAGCAGCAGCTGTAGAGGATAAAGATCCGGGAAAAAGAGTGGAGGGTCTCCTGATCCTCGCAGAGCCACCCAAACATCACCTTTCTTTCTTCAAACACCCCCTAAATGAGGCCACCAGAACCTCAGTCATGCTGCTCTACTGCAACTCAACACCAGTGATTCAGAAACACTTACAGGCAAAGATGTGATGAACCGTGGCTTTTTTTTTTTAAAGAAAAGAAAACACAAGAGTTTTAATGAGGAATCATTTTTCACATGTTTCAGTGACACTAGAACTCTTGCAGCGGGGTCCTAACAATAGCAAAAAGCCCAGATGAGTGAGGAAACTGTGCATAAGTAACTGGAACGTTTTGTCTGCACCTTCTAAGTTAAAGATAATTCTTCCTTATATTGACAGTATTAACGTTACTGTTAAATGCTGCTGCTATAAGCTGTGCTCAAGACCTTGGGGTAAATCAACACCAACAACAACGAGAGATGGTTCTTCTAACCAAACTAAACACAAGAAACTTCCAATAAAGATGATGTTCGGCAAAAAAACAAAAACAATGCAGATAAATTATTTATTAATTTAATCTGATGGCAAAACCCCATTAGACTTGACCGTTATAAGAACTGTTAAGTTAAAATAACTTTTACTTTGTAGATAATATAAATGAATTAAAAAAAATTAAAAACATTAAAAAAAGTTTTAAAAACTTTACACGCCTTGACTGTTTTATTTTCTGACATTCTGTGATTTTATTGGCATATTCTGTGTATTTTTGTGCTCCCACTTGACCAAGTCTAATGTGTGTACTTGATGTTTACATATTGGTAATGTGCCTATTTTTGCAAGTGTGTTGAAAAGGTGTCGCGTGTACTTCTGCTCCGGGCCGCCAGGAGAAGTGCTGAGCTCGTCGCCTTCACTAATGCAGACGTCAGAACTCAGCGCTCTTCCGGTTTAAACATGTGGAAGGGCTGGAAATAATTTCGCCTGGTAAAATATTGGCAAAACAGACAAAATTTAGAAATTTAGTTAACAACTGCTGTGCCACTATGGGCAAATTAAACGTGGTAATCCTGAGGTATCTGTCTAGAGATGATTTTAGAGTGCTGACAGCGGTATGTATCCATTTCATGAAGCCGTTTATTTGTTTACTAGACTTTTCATCCAGCTGTATTTTAACAACTTTTCGACTAACTCAAAGTCTTTATGGACTAAAATCAATGTTAATATTAAATTGCCAACCGAGTGACAGTTTTATCAGTGCAGTTTCGTTGTCCTTGATAAATTATTGTTAATTATAATGTAATTATTGTGTATACATTTGTTTCATACTATACGTTGACTTTTTATATACAAATTATCATAAGTTAAAACATTTTTTGTCTGAAATTGTATATAAATGTCTGACAACATGGCGTCTTTTGTACGTTTCTCTATATGTATGCATGTATATACAGTATATGTACACACTCACCGGCCACTATATTAGGTACACCTTACTTGTACCTCCATTTTACCTTAAGATCTGTCTTAATCCTTCGTGGCATAGATTCAACAAGGTCCTGGAAATATTCCTCAGAGATTTTGGTCATGATGATGGTTGCACATCCATGATGCGAATCACCTTCTCCACCACATCCCAAAGGTTATTAGATTGAGCTCTGGTGACTGTGGAGGCCGTTTGAGTGGTGAACTCATTGTCATGTTTAAGAAACCAGTCTGGGATGATTCACACTTTATGGCATGGTGTGTTATTCTGCTGGAAGTAGCCATCAGAAGATGGGTACACTGTGGCCATAAAGGGATAAACATGGTCAGCAACAATACTCAGGTAGGCTGTTGTGTTGACACAATGCTCAGTTGGTACTAATAAGCCCAAAGTGCCAAAAAAATATCCCACACGCCATTACACCACCACCAGCAGCCTGAACCATTGATACACGGCAGGAAAGATCCATGCTTTCATGGTGTTGATAGCAAATTCTGACCCTACCATCCAAATGTTGCAGCAGAAATCGAGGATAATCAGATCAGGCAACGTTTTTCAATCTTTTATTGTTTAATTTTGGTGAGGCGGTGTAAATTGTAGCCTCAGTTTCCTGTTCCTAGCTGACAGGAGTGAGACCTGATGTGGTCTTCTGCTGCTGTAGCTCGTCCGCCTCAAGATTCGAAGTGTTGTGCATGCAGAGATGCTCTTCTGCATACCTCGGTTGTATCGAGTGGTTATTTGAGTTACTGTTGCCTTTCTATCGGCTAGAACCAGTCTGGCCATTCTCCTCTGACCTCTGGCATCAACAAGGCATTTGCGCCAACAGAACTACCGCTCACTGGATATTTTTTCTTTTTCTGACCATTCTCTGTAAACCCTAGACATGATTGTGCGTGAAAATCCTAGTAAATCATCAGTTTCTGAAATACTCAGATCAGTTATCTGGCACCAACAACCATGCCACGTTCAAAGTCACTTAAATCACCTGTCTTCCCCATTCTGATGCTCGGTTTGAACTGCAGCAGATCGTCTTGACCATGTCGTCATGCCTAAATGCATTGAGTTGCTGCCATCTGATTGGCTGATCAGAAATTTGCGTTAACGAGCAGTTGGACAGGTGTACCTCATAAAGTGGCCGGTAAGTGTATGTATGTATAATATGTATGTACAGTAGACAACATTTGAAGATGATCAAAGTTTTTCCAAATTGCCAAAAGACAACAATGGGTGTTGTTAAATAGGTTTAGGGCAACTTTGAAAGGTTTTGATCCACTTCAAACGTTGACTGCTGTGTATGTGTAATTTTCTTTTATTAATATTATTTTTCTCCTGTGATGTGCAGGTGGAAATGGGCATGAAGAATCATGAAATCGTGCCAGTAAGTCTGATTGCGTCCATTGCCAGCCTCAAACATGGAGGATGCAACAAGGTTTTGCGAGAGCTGGTCAAACACAAACTTCTGGCCTATGAGCGCAGCAAAAGTAAATGTTTTAGGATTGATAATATTCAGTAGTGTGGGGGGATGTTTGCATATTCTGACTGTTTTCCCTCTAGCTGTACAGGGCTACCGGCTGAATTACGGTGGATACGATTACCTGGCACTGAAGACGCTTTCATCCAGAGATGTGATTTTATCAGTTGGAAACCAGATGGGAGTTGGTAAAGAGTCAGGTCAGGACTTTTTTTTTTTTAATAAAGGATACATATTTACATGTTTCTTTTACAAAAAGGATACTTTCTTCAGACTTAAAGACACATACTTTATTTTCAGATATTTACATTGTTGCTAATGCGGAGGAGCAGCAGTTTGCTCTGAAACTTCATAGACTGGGCAGGACATCCTTCAGAAACTTGAAGAATAAGAGGGATTATCACAAGCACAGAAAAAATATGTCATGGCTGTATCTGTCTCGGCTCTCTGCCATGAAAGAGTTTGCATACATGAAGGTAATACCCCAAAAGCTGGGTTGTTGTTTAGACTGTTTATTGCGATTTATTTTATGATTCCTTTATTTTCAACAGGCTTTATATGATCGAGGGTTTCCTGTTCCAAAGCCAGTGGACTACAACAGACACGCAGTGGTGATGGAGCTCATTAATGGTTACCCGCTGTGAGTTTACCTGTACTTTGCTTAAGATTAACATATTTTACACAATATAGACTCTGTTACTATAAAAACTTTTATGGCATGATCATTAATAATCTGTCATTTAATCAGAAACATTTTCATCCATTATTTATAATTTTGTAATAATAATGGAATATTGCTGTATTCTCCACACACAGGTGTCAGGTTCGAGAGATTCAAGATCCTGCTGCACTGTACAGCGAAATCATGGAGCTAATAGTCAAACTTGCCAATCATGGCCTGATCCACGGAGACTTCAATGAATTTAACCTAATGCTTGATGACAATGATCACGTCACAATGATTGACTTCCCTCAGATGGTCTCCACCTCACATGTAAATGCAGAATGGTGAATATCTGTTCAGATATCAAACTGATTATTATTTATTAATAAAAACATGCAGCACTGTAATCGATGTTCTGTTTCCTAATAGGTACTTTGATCGTGATGTCAAGTGTGTTCGAGATTTCTTCATAAAAAGATACAACTATGAAAGCGAACTCTATCCAACCTTCAAAGATATCAGGTAATGTTTTTGCTAACAGCATGATTTACTATAATGTTGTAAAATCCTAACTTCAGAGGCTGAATGAAGTAGCATTGTCTTTTATACAGAAGGGCGTGTTCACTGGATGTGGAGATCTCAGCTAGTGGCTACACAAAAGAGCTGCAACAGGACGACTGTTTGCTCCACCCTGAAGGTCCTGAGAATGATGAAGATGAAGACGATGAAAGCCCAGAGTCAACTGACGATACGCATCAGGCAGCTGCAGAGGACTCTATTAACATGGAGGAGTTTAAACATGCCATGCTTGAGCTGGAAGGGCTAAACATGAGTGTGGAGACTTTATCAGAAGAGAACAACACAGAGGAGCCTGAGGGAGCACAATGTGAGCAGGACGTCCCCTCAGAGGATCTTCAGACAGAAATGGTTTCAGGCATTTCTGAAGACTTGGGCAGGGATGAGGTGGAGGATGAGTGTCCTGATTTGGTTGACCTGTCTGCATGCAACAAAGAGTTTAGACCGTTCAGGTAAGGAGACATGTTTAGATGGTGCATTTTTTTATTGTTGTAACTGATTCATTCAGTCAATAATTTTCCTTCGGCTTAGTCCCTTTATTCATCAGGGGTCGCCACAGTGGATGCCCTTCCAGCTGCAACCCAGTACTGGGAAACATCCAGACACACTCATTCACACACATACACTGTGGCCAATTTAGTCTATTCAATTCACCTGTACTGCATGTCTTTGGACTGTGGGGGAAACCGGGGCACCCGGAGGAAACCCACGTGAACACGGGGAGAACATGCAAACTCCACACAGAAATGCCAACTGACCCAGCTGGCACTCGAACCAGTGACCTCCTTGCTGTGAGGCGACAGTGCTAACCACTGAGCCATCATGTTACCCCTGTAGGATTCTTGGTATACATTTCTTTTGTTGCTATTAATTGCTAAAGAGTTTATCGCAATATTGACCAATAAAAATATTCAGTGTATTGCTTTATTGTATTTACATGTTCAGAATGAATAAATATTTTAAGCTAATTAAATTTCAAAAGCATGATGAAGTACAATATGTAACACTTTACAATAAAGTCTCATCATGTAAGTGAATGCATTAAAATCAAAGTTAATAAAAGAAAAATAATTCTATTAGTTGACTCCTTTTAATAGAAATATTATGCCTTAATGCATTATAATATCTAAGAAATTAACATTGTCATGACATTTACTTTAGTTTAATTACCTGTTATCAAATGTAACCTTAATGCACAGAGTTAATAAACAAGGCATATAAATAGTCAAAATTGTCAGTGTTGTAAGACAGATAACATAAAAATGTTATATTAAATGTAATAAATATATAATATTTAAGTAAAATATAGTAATATAAAATAAATTGCTTAAGTGTTCAAGCATTTGTTGCTGTGATGAACAACCACTCATGGCACTCTAAAGCACTTTAAAAGTTTAAATAATAAGTAATTATTCATGGTATATGCCCATAACTACCCATAATATTAATATTGTGCATGTTCATTATCATGATTTATTGAGTATTGACACATGTCCATGTAACATTTTCAGTTATCATTAATTCTAGAGCTTCAGTTACACAATTCAGCCACTTCAAACACTGAGTCTTAGTCTGGGTGCTCTGAGGTGAATTATCCATAATGCTATTTTAATATTATGAAAGCACAACAGCTCGTTGTTTTTAAGATTATTATTATTATTATAGACCATGGAAGTTCAACTTTTTCACTGAAGTCAGGAAAATTTCAGGGAAGTTGACATTTGACTAAAATAGTGGAACACCTGAAACCTTTGCTGTGTCATTCACTGTTCACAAGCCTATTACAATACAGTTAAAATCCTTTTATTAATAAAGTTATGAAAGCAAACATATTCTTTTGGTTTTATTATCCATGATAAAGTTCAGTAAACACCCTCAAGCAAGAAGGGCCATTTAAGTGTGATTGCAAATGTGATTTAAATTTTATACCGTGGTTCAGCAAACAAATTAATATTGAGTGAGTTGCATTTTAGACACATTGTTTTTTAAACTAACAAATGTGGCAGAGTAGAATATTTGTGCATTTTCTAGTAATGTTTCTTTAAATAACTTAATCTGTTTTTACAAATAATCATTTGAGTCAGTCTATTGCTTTGTTTTTTAATGAATCAGACACTTTGGATGAAGCATTTGCATGAATGATTCAATGAGCCACTCATTCAGACAGGGACTTCAGTGTCATAAATATATATGAATAAAAAACCTTCTATTAATATGATTGGTGCAATCCCACAGAGACCAACTGAGCCTTGAGAATGATCACAGGAGAAGAACAACCAGTGAAATGAGCATGGGAAGTGTGGCCAGCTGCTCTACAATTCCACCAGTGAGTACAATCCATCAGAATTAATTAATTTGGTTAAAGGGTTGCTGCCTCATTCACAATAGCATGATTAGTGAATTTTCTTGGTATGCATACATAGACAGGACGTTCCTGGGAAGAAAATAAGTTTCACTGCTTAGACATATGTTGTATTGAAGCAATGTCTTGGATGTTTCCCTATGCAGGAGGTGATCAGGCAGAAAGTGAAGAGACAGCTGACCAAACAGCAGAAGGCTGCTCAGAGGAGACGCTTGCAGAAGGGTGAAGCCAACCTGGTGACCAAGGAGAGGAGAGAGAACCAGAACAACATCAAGAGCAGTCTGGAGACCGATTCCTTCTGGGGCTGAGGATCAAACTCTGTCTCATGAAGAAATGACATCAGGACTGCTAACGGCTTTCACTTGTGTGTGTGTGTGTGTGTGTGTGTGTGTGTGTGTGTGTGTGTGTGTGTAAAATTGATAAATAAAACATCTAAATCTGCAAGTTGAGTTGGTTGTCTGATTTCTTTTTTGAAATATAAATAAAATAGTAGACCATCAATTGCATGTATGCTGGAGATTTTTGTTTGTTTACCTGAATATGCATGGCTTTGTTAAACCTTTGCTAAAATTGTAGAAACTCCTTCAAACTTATCATATTAGTGTTTTGAATATGGATAAATTTTCCTTAAAATTGCTCTGTAATTTCTGTAAACATCAGTTTTGTATGATTGTTATTTTGTAACATTTTTGTAACATATAGCGGAACATTTATCAAAGTTGTCACCGTGACTCAATATTGAGCATTCGCCTTTTGTCCCTTTCCGCTTGCCTTTGAAGGGCGGAGGGACACGTGATCCATGTATTACGATATTGTCCAGGAACAAAACAAACCCAAGAGCTGACAGCTTCGCTAAAGCCTTATGGCTAACTGTCAGCTGTTGTTTATAAGAGGAATATAGCATTATATTAATTAGGTGAGTTATTGTGTTTTTCTTTTCATATGAGATTATTCTGAGGTTGTCGTTTTTGTTGGAGAGTGTAATGTGAATCAGTAACTAATGTTAGCAGGGGTAATGTTTGAGCCGCTTCTCCCTACTGTAACGTTACTTTTCACTTGATAACGTTTTTAATTCGTGGAGCTAACAACGAGTTTATTCATTAAGATGTGTCCGTTCTCTTCGGTTGTTTTCGATGCTGATTTGGGTTGTGGAAACACGACGTTACCACTTCAATTTCCGCTCTATTTCTCCTGTGCTGTTTCGTTATCAGTTGTTCTTCAGCTTAGACGATTGTTGTGCCATATAAGTTGTTTTATGTGACTTATTCACGTTTTGCAAACCCATGTGTCTTTTTTTCCGGAGAAAAAAACATGTCTGCCTGTTTGTCTATCTCTGTTTACCTACCTCTGTCACTTTCAGCCTTTTATCTGTCTGTCTATTTATCATTTTGTTTGTCTATCTATGTGTCTGTCTTTCAGTTTGTCTTTCTATTTGTCTGTCTATTTAACTTTGTTGATCTATCTGTTTGACTTTGTCTTTATCTATCTATCTATCTATCTATCTATCTATCTATCTATCTATCTAT
>CAIGQZ010032912.1:1606980-1620422 GCA_903798205.1 Danio tinwini | reverse complement strand
TATCTATCTATCTATCTATCTATCTATCTATCTATCTATCTATCTATCTATCTATCTATCTAAAACTATCTGTCTTCTATATAGCTGTCTGTCTGTCTGCCTGCTTGTCTGTCTGTTAATCTGTTTATCTGTCAACTGAAACAATGGATTTTGCTGAATGTTGTCAGGACTGACAGTCACCTTTTCTTTTCAATGTCTTTTCTGTTCATTTGAAAGTAAAAGGTAACAGAGAATGTGAGGGATTTCACTTTGTCTTGTGTGCAAAACAAAGCCATAGGTGCCTGAAAAGACATACGAGGGCAAGACCATAAATAATTCTTAATTAATAAGTCTTAATTTCTGGGTGAACAGTCTCTTCAAACTGCACATCTCTTTTTTTGAAGTGTCATGATTTGTGTCGCAGGGTCCTGTGTGGATCTGCAGGAATGGAGTGATTTCATAAAGATCATGTGGTTTCATGTGTGGAGATGGAGGCTGTGAGACCAAAAAAGGCAAAGTCCAAATCCAGTGGGAAGCCACAGGTAAAAACCTATCTATAAGCTCATCCTATCAATCTGTAGGTTTGCATTTAATATAAGTTCTGGATATAAAAATGCTTCATTTACAGGTCAAAAAGGAGAGGCAGTCAGAGAGCGTCAGACAGCCCTCGGGATCTTCTAGAGCAGTTAATGAGCCCGAGTTCACTGATGTGCCGCTCAGCCTCCCTCATGTGCCTCCTGACCTCAACCCAGCCGCCTCTCAGACTTTACTAGATCATCATGACAAAGCTGAAAATGAGCAACGGCAAGTTCTCTTATGTGAGAAGCCTGAAGTAGTACAGAAATCGACGTGCCATGAAGACAAAGAGCATGAATTGCCATCACAAGATGCTGCACCTCGGCTGGACCAAGCATCAGTGCTTGCTCCATCCAGCCAAAGTGATCCCAAACCCCTTAGTGCTAAACTTGAGCCATTTAGTGTCCCTTCTATATATCCATCTATCCCAGCTTCCTTCTCTCAACCTCAGCTCTCAGAGGATTCATACTCTATCACATACGAACTGTTAGATGCCTCTTTAATGCCAGCAGCTTCTGAGAGACAAGTAGCTCCGGCTGTTTTGACTCTAGCTAACCAAGAGTCCTCTCCGCCCAGCTTGGTTCCAGTGGAGGTTGCAGATGTGGAGAGACCCAGAGAGAGGCTTTACCCAGAGCTGCCCAGGACCTGCCAGTCTGTGAAGCCTTTCACTAGCGAGCAGCTGCGCATGTGGGAGCCCGGTTCCTGGCTGGAAAACGTGGAGCTGCATGAAGCCGAGTTCCAGACTCTGGCTCATCAAGAGGGACACGAGCTGTACGAGCTGCTGCTGAGCTACTGGAGGTGCCGGAAGCAGCTGACGCAGGCCCAGACTGAACTGCAGGCTGCCAACTCAGACTGCAAAAATGTGCAGAATCGCCTGTGGAGCTTCAAGGATGAAAGGCTTTCGTTACAGGTCAGTCATTTTATCTGTCTGGCAATTCAATTCAGTTCAAAAAAAGCTTTAAGGGCTTGACGTGTCAAGTATTACTAAAGCATTGGAGATTACATAAACAATGAATAAAGCTGTCAATTGACTATATAAATACAAATTATATAAATACAAATCTAATTCATCTTCCTCTTACTTAGATCCTCTCCCCACTGTTCTGGTCAAAGCCTGCCTCGCTTCTCTCATCCTTCTCATTTCAGCCATTATTCACTCCTTTCTTTCCACTGGAACTGTTCCCGCTTCCTTCAAAATGCAACAATTACTCCTATACTCAAAAAACCTGGTTCAGACCCATCTAATTTTAATAAATTACGACCTATTTCTAATTTACCATATCTTTCTTAAATCCTTGAAAAAGTTGTAGCAACACAACTCGAAACCCACTTATCTCAGAACAACCTGTATGAACAGTTCCAGTCCGGTTTCCGCCCACTCCACAGCACGGAAACTGCCCTTATTAAAATTACTAACGACCTTCTTATGGCAGCTAATATCTGTTCTCATTCTCCTCGACCTGAGTGCGGCCTTTGAGACTATTTGTCACAGCACCCTCATCAATAGACTAGCTTCTCCTGGCATCACCAATATCCCACTTGACTGGTTCAAATCTTATCTCTCTGGCTGTACTCCGTTCATTCACTTCTCAACATTTTACAGTGCTTTCGGGTGTACCCCAGGGCTCAGTTCTGGGCCTCTGTTTTTATCATCTATCTCCTTCCACTTTGTAATATTTATTCGTAAATATAACATACAGTTCCACTGCTATGCGGATGACACCCAGCTTTACCTCTCTGGCAAACCCTCTTCTTGTTTTCCACCTTCATCCCTTACAGTCTGCTTAGCAGAAATCAAATCTTGGCTCTCTCTTAATTTTCTCAAATTAAATAGTTTAAAAACTGAGGTTTTGCTTGTTGGTACCAAATCAACACTCTCCAAAACTGACAGCTTTTCTTTTTCTATTGACGACTGTTCCATTTATCCCTCTAAACAGGTCAAGAGTCTGGGTGTCATTCTCGATAGCACCCTATCTTTTGATTCTCACATCAATAACATCACCCGGTCTGCTTACTTCCACTTACGCAACATTAACCGTCTCTGCCCTTCTTTTACCCCTCATGCCACTGCTGTTTTTGTCCATAGCCTTGTCACATCTCATATAGATTACTGCAACTCCCTTCTCTTTGGTCATAAATCCCTCCGTAAGCTTCAGTTAGTCCAGAATTCAGCTGCCCGTATCATCACCACAACCCCTTCTTCTCATCACATCACCCCTGTCCTTCAGCAGCTTCACTGGTTACCTGTTCAATTTCGAATTGATTTAAAAATTTTGATGTTAACATTCAAAGCCATCCACAATCTCGTCCCTCCATATTTATCTGCCCTCATCCACATTGCTGCTTCTTCTCGCACCCTGAGATCTTCTTCCTCCCTCCATTTGTCTGTTCCCTCTGCTCGTCTATCGTCTATAGGCAATAGAGCATTTAGCCGCTCTGCTCCCTGCTTTGGAACTCACTACCACCTGCTATCAGAAACATTGACTCCCTCACATTATTCAAATCAAAACTCAAAACCCACCTATTTAAGATGGCTTTTAATACTTAATCGTATGTGGACTATTGTTGTGTTTATTTTTTTATATCATTTTTCTTGTTGTTTTATTGCTCTTGTTTTACTGTTCTGTGTCCTTGAGTTGCCAGAAAAGCGCCTTTAAGTAAAATGTTTTATTATTATTATTATTATTATTATTATTATTATTATTATTATTATTATAATAATGCATATATACATACCACTTTGGAAACTTTCATGTGGATCTCAAGAGGATAGGTTATTAATTATTTAGAGAAAGACCATATAAAAAAAGCTGAACAGCTAATAATAAAGTCGTTCTATTAATCTGCTATTCAGTCTGTCTATTGTCCTGTTTTTCTTTTTGCTCTATTAATCTGTCTAGTTTGTTTCATCAGTCTATTTGTCAGACTGTCACATGTCTCAGTTTTTGCATCTGTTGTTATATCATAGTATTTATTAGTCTATTTTTCTGACTTTCATGCCATCTTTCTGTTTATCTATCCATCTATCCGTCCGTCCGTCTGTCTGTCACTGTTTGCCTGTCTGTCTTTAGTTTTGTTTATGTGTTTGTTTGTCAGTTGTTGTATGCTGTATTTGTATTTTGTGTTCATTTGGATCCCCATTAGCTAGAGTATGCCTAATGTCATGGTCACACTAGAGTTTGAGGGTGCGTAATTGCCACTCAGTTTTGCAAAAAGAGGCAGGATTAAACAAGATGATTAGACATTAAAAAAAGTGAGCGATTGGTTCTCTTTTAAAAATTTCTGTACAGAGAGCTCATGTTTTGATCTTCGATTGGTCTCACAGAATCACATGATGCGATTTTACAGGTCAGAGTTCACCAAGCTTGAACTTTCCAATGCAGTGAACTGTGAAACTTGTCGCACGCGCTTGCGTTTCCAGTCTGTCGCATTCGCATGTGTTTAAATGGGGCGAAAGGTGGTGTTCCTGGAAGACCACCAACACTGCATGTTTTTTATGTCTCTTTTGCCTATCACACATATTACAGGTCTTTTAGTCTCTGATAATGAGCTGATGATCTGAATCAGGTGTGTTTGGTTAAGGAGATATGGGAAATGTGGTCCTCTAGGAACATGGTTGAGAAACACTGCCTTAAGGCATTGCTAGACACAATCAATACACTCAATAACCATTACTTGCAGCTTTTCTGTTAGTATCTCAGACGTCTTCAATAAAAATATATAAACCTTGATTTTGCTATAATTATTTCCTATAAATCAACCTCTTATGAACACAGAATTCCCAGATGTGCCTTAAGTTTGTCTTTAAAATCTCTTATTCCAGTAATTCTACTTATTGCGGTAAGAAACTCCAAGATTGTATTGGCCTAAAAACACTACATTTATAAGGGTGAGTTTTAGCATTAAAGATAGGAACCTAAACATAGTTACTTATCTTGTAACATATTTATGTAATTGGTCATTAGATTGCAATCGATTATACCAGTCTATTGAAGTATTAAAATGTTAAACCTTCCATGTTGATTATATTGTATTGCAGCCATCATTTTTTCTTTCTCTCTGAGTTCTGAATGCATGCTGTTAATCTGTATCATACAGATACAGAAGGATTAGCCTCTCTTCTTTATTTTGCACTAACTGGAGCTTCCTTAAATCCTTTTTCATGGTGTTAGCCAATATAATTTGACATTAGTCAAACTGTGTGAAAAACCAAGTATCTAATTTTTTATTGTTATATCAAACCTGAAATGTCTAAATATAGTTCATTTATCTTCATAAATATACAAACATGGTAAATTGGTAATGTATTTGTTTTTTGTAATGTCCATTTATTTTAGTTCTACTTCCAATTTTGCATCCTGTTTGTTATCTCAGTCATAACTATTCCCAGATGTTTGTTTAAGTGACATTATGCCTTGACCATAAAAATGCACTGACTGCATTGGTCTATTTTCTTATTCTCAAGCACACCTGTTTGATTTACAGGGTGTATGTGCAGACCAGAATAAGGTGTATGGCTACCACTGCTACCAGCAGGTGACATTGAACGAGGCCGCGTTAGCTGAGCTGAAGCACCTGTTTTCTGCAAAAGCGGAAATCTTCCATCAGACAGTGGCTCTGCACTCATACACCTCCATCCTGTCCCGTCTGCAAGTGGAGTCTTATCTCTACCGCTTGCTCAGCAGTAACCCCACCACCAAGAGTGTGGCTGTGCAAGATACAAGCACAGGCAAGTTCACACTGATAAGTCTAGTCTGTACATGAGCCACAAATAATTGGCCAGGTTTGTTTACAAAGGAATACCGTGTCTTGTCTGTCAAAAATACTTTTACAAGGGATAGTTCACCCAAAAATTCTAATTTTGTCATCATTTACTTCTGTTAAACAGACAAAAAAAGATTATTTGAAGAATGTTGGAGACTTGTAACCATTGGCCTCTGTAGTATTTGTTTTTCCTGGTATGCACGTCAGTGGTTTTCAGCTTTCTTCACAATATCTTCTTTTGTGTTCAACATAAGAAAAGAAGCCCATATAAGTTTATAACCACTCGATGGAGAGTAAACCGTGTGTAAATGTTATTTTGGGTGAACTATCTCTTTAATGTTTGAGAAGTCATCCATTTCTGACAAATGTGGGAAAATATTTTTGATTCCTATTAATTTGAGTCCCCTTTGAGTTTTAGACTTGTTTCATTTTGAAGACTGCACACTGTGTAAAGCCATGTTTGTTGCCTGCGTAATGTCTTATTTAAGTACAGGTACCATAATAAAATTAATTGTTATCCAACCTAAATGATGTATGTAGCCTAACAAATGTAATCTCTGAGGGATGCAGCCTTTGAAATCAGGCCCAGCATCCAAAGACTGACCAGAACTGACAACCTTCTTTCTTCTATATTATTTTGTCCAGTCCAACTGACCACTGAAAAATGATTGTGCTCATGAAAGTACTTCTGCCTGTGATTTTGAATGTCATGCTGTCTATTGATTTTTGTATTGAATGTCTTAGTGAGTCCAAAGTCTCAGCCCTCGTCTTTGCAGCCACTGAAGGAAAGCATCAGTGTGCTGTTCATCTTCACCCGTCGGGTCCTAGACGATTGTCAGTTTCAGGCTGACATCCATCTCTGGCTTCAGAGGCTGGTAAAGATCTTAAAACACTGCCGTATAATGGACTGCAAAAAAGTCAAAGTCTAGATAACATGAGGTTATGATATAAGAAAGTATTACTGTTTTCTTTTTAGGTTGTTTAAGAAAAGGTAGCCTAATTTTGTTTGTTATGTTAGGTTTAAACATCTATGAAATCTTTATATTTTTTAAATCTAAAGTTTCATAATTCATAATAAGCTGGCAATTTTAATACACTTGATTTTCTATAAATAAAAGGACATTGGTAATAAGATCTGCTTTTCTTCGTCCAGGTCTCTGTTCTGCATCAGGTCGGTTCCACAGGAGATCACCTGTTCATCCTAAACCACCTGCTTTGCTGCCCGGCAGGTGTAGGGAAATGGGCTGTGCCTTTCCTACAGGTACTGAAGCATTGACAAGCCCTGACATTGACCTGTAGAAAATGTTAATAGGGACATAAAATGTATACAGCGGGAAAATAAAATATTGAACATGTCACTATTTTTCTCAGAAACTGGTACTGTTGACTTGAAACTTTCATCAATTGTCAGTAACAAACAAAGTAATCCATACATAGTTACAAAAGTATTTACTTCAGAAATTGAGTCAAGTGTAATAAAAAATAAAACGACACCGGATGATGACAAAATGACAAACATTTTGAACACATGAATAAAGGACGGTGTAAAAAGACATGGAAAGCCCAGACAGCAGCAAAAATCTCAGTAATTAGAAAGCAATCCTGCCCTTCATTAAGTGTTAAAACTGCTTGAATGAACAGACAATCTCCTGACTTAAATTCAATAGAAAATAAGAACTAAAGATCAGAGTTAATAGATGAGTCCCACAGAATTGTCAATATTTTTCATCAATATCATACATTTTTGGACAGTTGAAGTCTGAGAAAAAAGATCACAAACGAGCAATGCATGCAAATCTCCATACAAGAGATTAGCAAAAACGCCTTTTATACAAAGTACTGAATACGCTTCAGTAGTTCAGTAATTTTTCCTTCTGTCATTCCATTGCTAGTACACATGGCTTTATTTCTGTGAAAGATTTTTTTGGAGGAAATATATTACTTTTAGAAATATATTTACCAGGACAAATCCTAACATGTTCATTATCTATTTTACTCACTGTATGTATGTATGTATGTGTGTATATATATATATATATATATAATTCTAAAATATTCACTTGTCTTATAATCAGTGATAAAAACAGTACTAAAAAATCAAGTAGGAGTACCATTACTTTGTAAAACAAGCCAAGTAAAGTAAAAAGATCTTTTCTAAATACTAAAGGTATTGAGTATATAAAAAAGCCTTTTTAAAACTACACAAGGGGAGTGAGTAGTGCGTGTTATGCTGTGAAATTATTTCATCTTATACCCTGCAAATTACATCAGTGTCATTTTTCTTTTATGAGTTATTTAGTGTGCATAGACTACAAATTACAGATTTACTGCCTTTATAAAGCATCTGTGTCTTAAGGTCTCCCTGATGCGATTTTTCTATGTGCAATTTAATTCGATAAGAATCACAGAACTGCTTATTTTGCTTGGCCAATCACTGTACAAGGAAAAAATTGATGGAAAATAGCGCATTAACATATTAACATGCCAATAAAACATATTACTAATAAACATTTTTATACCTAGTTAGTGAATTATAATACCTGAGTGAAACTTCTCAGTTGCCGTAATTTAAGTGTTTATAATTCATTACTTTATAACTGTGCTTATAATAGCATTGCATCTGCTCTGTCTTCATAGATCAAAGTATTGGATAACCCATCTGGAGTGTATCATTTCATGCAGGCCCTTGCTATCCTTATGTCTCCAGCAAGGTAAATATTAACTGGAAAAATTAACCTGTAATCCACTGAATGCTCAACTACAAGCCCAAACTGGATGCAAAGAAATTTTGGATTTTTGCTTATTATTTTGTTCAATATGTATGTTTGACGTGCAGGCACCGTCCAGACTTCCTGGGACACATGAAGCCCAGTGATGCAAAGGGCAACAACAGCCTAACAGGACTTGCATCTGGTAACTGGACTCTAGTGGATGAAGGTGGAGAAGAGGTGAGGAAGTCCATCATGACTTCAAGCCGACATAACTGCTCAGCCCTATCAGTGCTTTAAAATGTCCTGTGTCAATACATTGTTTAACTGATCCAATCACAAGTAGCCAGCTGAGACGCATTACCTTTTCCACCAAGGTTAACATGTTCAAATGCTTTACTTGTGACTTCTTCTTTTAGTCTAATTTCAAGACAATTCCCTCCTATTTTGTAACACTACATTACTCAGTGCTGATTGAACAGTTTACGAGTGCGCAAGAATACAAGCGAATAAAAACATGTGGATGTCAACTATTTCTATTATAATCTGTTTGTTTTGGTTTAACACAGAGAAGTATGCATATTTTGTTTTGATGTTCTTTCTCAAAACATGTACCATAGCAGTCACGTGTTAGTTCAGTCTTTTGTGGCTGTTCAAACACATTTGACCACATGAGTGTTGATACTGGGATAGCCATGACTAGAGCTGCACAATATATAATTTCAGCATCAATATCCTTATGTGCAGATTACTGGATGTGCGATGTTGAGTCTGGATTATAGTTAACCAGGAGCCACAGTCTCAGAACACATGAGATTTGTGGAGTCACTACAAAGTTTAACCTAATGGAGTACATTTTATCATTTGCTGGAATTTTAAAGGCCATTGTCTGTGAGCATTTCAAGAGACTTTAAAGCATTTGAGCAAAGACAATTATAATGTTTGAAGGTTTACTGAAAATTAATTGTATTGACTTTATTTCATGGTTTAAATGGTGAAGCCTATACCGTGCTGTTTTATATTTAATTTCTGTACCTTAATACTGTAAGACTGCCAGAAAACACTGCTTATTTACTTTTATACTTGTATATATTATATTTTATGCAGATGTACTCCCTACAAAATCACACAATAGCTGTAGCTTTGTATCCCAATTACACAGCTACAGCTATTGAAACCCTCTGGTGTAAATGTATACATTTAGCAATATACAGTTGAGGTCAGAATTAATAGCCCCCCTGAATTATTAGCCTTCCTGTTTATTTTTTCCCCAATTTCTGTTTAATGGAGGGAAGATTTCAAAAAATTAAGAACTGATTTTATTCTAGCCGAAATAAAAACAAATAAGACTTTCTCCAGAAGAAAAAACATTATCAGACATACTGTGAAAATTTCTTTGCTCTGTTAAACATAGTTTGGAAAATATTTAAAAAAGAATAAAATAAATAATAAATAAAGAAGTCTGACTTCAACTGTATATCACAAAAAAAAATCAAATATCACAATATCAGATTTTTCCAATTTTGTGCAGCTCTAGTTATATCTGTCTGATCAAATGTTTTTTTTGCCACTTTACTTAGCAGGTTCTGCACCTCTGTGAAGTTGGCACCCCATAAAAGTAAATCATCTTAAAGCTATGCCATTTGTTTGTGCTGCGTTTCTGCTGATTTGTGCCACAAAAATAAATGCTTGTGTTGTCTTGGGGTCTGAGATATTAAGCATTATTTTTTTGACCGTGTGATGTCATTTTTCACCCCTTGTTGCTCCAATCACTCCAAATCAGCACAGTTCGTATGTGCTGGTTTATGCCATTAAACTCTTTTTCTCGTTTGTTTTAACGGCACAAACTAGCACAAATTGAGCACAAAAAAATAACACCAGTTTTGTGCGATTTAGAGGAAATGGGGTGGAGAGTGACGTCACAGCTCCCGAAATATTTTGGTTGTATCGAAACAAGGAAAACAGATAAATACAGTGTTTGTTTTAATGCCACAAACCAGCGCAAATTGAGCACAAATGAACTGTGCTGATTTGTAGTGGTGTAACAGATCACAAATCTCATGGTTTGTATCACATAATGTTTTTTTGGTCATGGATTGGTCCATTTTTTGGATAAGCCAAAAAGGGGATGAGACAAATGTAATTTGCTTTCCATTTGTTACAAAAACAGCACTGCAAGACCCTTGGTTTCAAGAAACAAAACTTAGAACCTGTAATTTTATTAAATATAAAATTAAGAAATGATCAGCATTGACACAGCGGATCTCACAATTCAACCTACAATTAGAGTGATGCAAATTTAGCGTTAGCTCTACTATAAAAGATCTGGGTGTTATATTAGACAGCAATTTAACTTTTGAAAATCATATATCCAATGTCACAAAAATGCTGTCTTTACGTCATAAAGTTACAAAGTATGCTATCTATCTCAGATGCAGAAAAGCTAGTTCATGCTTTTATGACTTCTAGGCTAGATTACTGTATTGCTCTGTTCGCTGGCTGCCCAGCATCCTCTATTAGCAAACTTCAGCTAGTACAAAATGCAGCTGCCAGAGTTCTTACCAGGTCTAGAAAATTTGATCATATCACCCCAATTTTATCTTTCTTACACTGGCTGCCTGTTAAGTTTTGTATTGATTTCGTATTGAAACTGGACTGACACTGTTTCAATTTACTATAATCTTCTATGTGAAGCTGCTTTGACACAATCCACATTGTAAAAGCGCTATACAAATAAAGATGAATTGAATTGAATCAGCTGAATAAAAATTAAATATGCATTACTGTGAAAATTTCACTGTTATTACTATTGTTGCTGATAACGCTAAATCTAATCTAATGTAGATATCTAGCATTATAATTTGTCCAACCCATATTTATTTCATTTTTTTAAATAAATGATTCAGTTATTCACTCAGAAATCTTCGTGTCATTTTTGAAGAATTATTCAGTGGCATATTTTTGATGGTTGGTTGTTGCCACCTATTGGTTAAATATTGGAATTACTGCCTACAACTTTCATTCTTGAGCGTTGTTAAATGCCTATGACAGTGATTGTAATCTTCACTATAAACATCAGTGGTTTTATCCAAACTCTGAACTGTTATCCCAGTACTTCAGTGTTATTTGTCTGTTTGTAACTTCATAACCAACTCAAAAGACTAAAGACTGAATTTCTTCCTTGATTTTTGTGTTTTTTAAACACAGATTTGAATGCAGCGATTGGAAGGATTAATAAACAAATCCCCATCATTTATAATATATGTTGCGTGAGTGTTGAGATCCTGATGTTTTTTTAATGATTAATTGTGCAGCTTACACAGAATGCATTAATGCAGGCTAAACAAGTAGTGACAGAAAAACACCTTCAATGAAAAACCGACCACATCTCAAATAACCTACCACAGCTTCTTCTGTCATCATTATATTTTACAGGAAAGCATAAATGCTTTCATACATGTGATTTGAATGATGCCAGAGGTGATCTCTCTGTGATCGTTACAAATTTAGAATTAATCCACTAGTAAAAACAAAGATTAATCTGCGGGGCACATGTGTTCTGAACCATGGGTTGTGATCTGTACAAATCATGGATCAAACGTGATCCGTTACACCCCTAGTTATTTGAGCAACATGGGGTGGAAAGTGACGTCACACAGTAAAAAAATAATGCTTATTATCTCAGACCCCAAACCAGCACAAACGTTCATTTTTGCGGCATAGTTTTGGGGACTATTTTATGGGGTGCCAACTTCACTGGGATATTGTCTGCTTGTGAACAGACAGACAAAATTTTATCTTATAATACCAAGTGTAAATTAAGCTTAATAGATTGTCAGAACTTTGTTGTTCTCCTTTATAAAATGAAAAGCTTTCTGGCAAGTGGTTTAGCCAGAATCTGTTGTTATTATATATCTTGTTAACATTTGATTTCACAGCCTACTATTTTGAGCCATTCGTTTCTCTTGATTGTCATCACAAACCGAAAGTGTATGCATTTTTAGTCTGTTATGTCTCCAACAACAGATCCTTTGTTGTGCTTGTTATGCTGCTTGTTATGACTTTACAGGCTTCTCCCATGTGATGTCTGCTCTGCTGTAACACTCTTTGTGAATTCCCTCAGGACGAAGACCCAGAAACGAGCTGGATGCTGCTGTCTGAAGATGATCTGGTTTCTCTGTTCTCTCAGTTTCCCTTTGATGAGCTCTTCAAACATTTACTGGGCATCTGCTCTAAAGGTGAGGCTGTCTTCATGCCCAAAAAACGAGCTAACGCAGACATGCAATGTTAAGCCAGTGGATTGCATAGTATTCAAGTATTCTTGTTTGTGATTTCTGACCATACAGCACAAATGACCAAAACAAAAAGCTTATGGCATGTATTTGCTTTATTATTTACAAGTCCTTGAATCATTACATGTGCATTAAAGTTGACATTTTATAGCAGCTCTCAATAATTGGCTTGTTAAATGTCCCTCTGTCCAATAGGGGACTATCAGCCTCAAGCCACCACAAGTCAAAAGATGATGAAGATATTTGCGTTTGCCTCTTCGCTTGTTGAGCTTCTAGCAGTCGGCTTGCAGACCTACAACAGAGCACGCTATCGGCAGTTTGTGAAGAGGATTGGTCACATGATTCGGTTTGTGTTAATTTCATACTATGTCCATTTTAAGTAACCCTGACTAGCTACTGATATTCAGTTTCAGTTAAATATTAGATAATTATTATAAACACATAAAGTGATTGACATAATGCAAGTGTTTTAAAGCAGCTTTACTGGAAATATTTTCAACGTTACAATCAGGACATATTTTGATGTAAGGTGATGCTGTACAAATAATATGCATATAGCAGAAATGCACAACCTTAGTATATTTGTACTAGTTCATCATACATCTGCAGTGCAGGACTGTTAGAATCAGTAAGTCCACAATTGTCTAAAGAGGTATATCTTTAATTTAGGTTTAAACAGAGTTTGTGTCCTAGCCACCAACATTATTAACCCTTTTGTATTGTTATGTGTAACGTTAGTAGTTGTTTTTGCCCCATTGATTTCCATTATAACAACATTTTTTGAGTGCAAAGCCATGACACCCTATAATCATGCATTCTTGATTGTTGGTAGTTTTCCCTGTTGAGAAAGTAATTTTTACTGTTGATCATCAGTTGACATGATTAACCTTTTTTACATGGGCATGTGCAAGGTTTCTGGTCTTTATATAGAGTTCTATGGAGTGAAACAGCAAATTATAGTTTGTGTGCATACATACACTTATTGTGTTTACTGTGTTCTGAAATGTGCTTATTTTGATTTCCTCAGATTTATCACTGTAAGTGCACAAAGGTCTTTCACTTCGCATACGCACACACAAACACACACACACACACACACGCACACACACGCACACACACACAC